>JAEMWC010000527.1:502500-520000 GCA_016490735.1 Pachyseris speciosa
ACTGTTAAGTTGTTAGGTCTAAGTATATCATCTGACCTCCGGTGGAACTGTCATGTTGCTGAAATAAGTAAAAAGGTAACGAGCCGGTTATATTTTCTTAAACAACTGAAGAGAGCGAATATTCCCGCCAAAGATTTGCTAATCTTTTATTTCACCTGTATACGTCCAGTAACGGAATATGCATGCTCGGTGTTTCACAACGCGCTTCCCACATATTTATCCGCTGAGCTATAACAGCTACAGAAACGCGCTTTGCGAATTATTTTTCCGTTTGTTCCATATAGCGACGCATTACATCAAGCCAACTTGGAGACGCTCTCTCAACGCAGGCAGTCTATCACAACTAAGCTTTTTGATTCCATCACTTGTAACCCAGACCATAAATTGCATGAGCTCTTGCCACCTCAATTTAAGACGAGAGAGGAATTTTAATGTCCCCCTGGCTAAGACGAAGAGACTTATGAACACATTTACATATAGTAATTGTGATTAAATTTTTAGCTATATGTATAGGTGTATATAGGGATATGTGTATATTTTTCTTATATTTCTCTTACTTTCTATTAGATTTTATTATTGTAAGGATTAATCTAATTCAGCCTTTAGCTGCGATTTTGATCAGAATAAACTATCTATCTATCTATCTATCTATCTATCTATCTATCTATCTACGTCACGTGAACGTCTTTGTCTCGAATCATGTCTGTTTTTGCACGGCTACCAGTTGGCTATACGGAATCCAGCTGTCGTATTTCATAGGCCAGCCCTTCCAATGCACCAGCACTTCTTTGTTCGCCCCTCTTCCTCGATGTTTTAAAACTTTTTCAATGTGAAACAAGTGATCAGATTTTTCTATCACTTTCTGTAACTCGAGCTCATAAAAGGCGCCTTGAATCAAATCGCCGTCTGCTTCCTTTAGACGGTACATCGGTGGTTACTTAGGAGTCTCTTGTCAACTGTGAAGGTCTCCTCCGTCCAGGATGGTAAGTAACCTTTCTCAAAATTTCGCTTATGCTTACTGATCTTGACTTGATCTCCCACTTTGAATTTATACTTTGCCAGCTTTCGCTGAATCTGATAAAAGGCGGTTGTCCAGACCTCTATTGTTTTGTGCATATTCACATCGGCAGGCTTAATCTTGATACTTCAGTGCACACTCTGATTGTAATCGCCATTGACTAAACTGTCCAGTTTGTCCAAAAATATTGGTACGAACTAGTGGTGGTAAACATCCGCCTCATTAATTGCTTCAAGGTGCGATTGAATCTCTCGACCACTCGGGCTTTGGTTTCGTTGTATGTCACGAAATGATGCACGCTCTCATTTTTGAGAAAGGTTTGAAAAACTCTATTCTTAAATTCGGTCCAGCATCGGTTTGCAACTTTATTGGGTTTCGACCTTGTTGGAAGATATTTCTGAAGGCTGCCACCAACGAAGAGCCGGTCTTTGATTTCAAGGGAATCCGGCCCAGGCGTACTTGGATAGGATATCGATAAAAGCAAATACTTGTACCCCTTATTCCATCGACTCAGACTTTGCATGTCCACTAAATCTGCCTGCCACTGAGAATCGATATCAAACATCCGTACTCTGTTACGACGAAAGTGTTGGCGTGCCGGTTTGTGTAGGGTGTAACCGGTTGTCTTTGAAGCCAACTGAGTACTTGAGAGCGTTTTAATCCACACCGACGTGCAGCACGACATAATTTGTCGACTCCTCCTAAAGCCGAAGGAAGGCACACATCATAATACAGTTTCCCTAAGAGTAGCTTCATCTGATTGTGGGTCATCTTCTTCGACGTTTTTCTCTTCGAAGTTGTCGGTGGCATCTTTCAATTCGATGTGAACTTCATTCCCACAACATGCAACCAAACATCGCATTCTTTGATATATGTCACTTAAAGAAACGGTAGGCGTTGAACTTCCAAATAGACGGCTTGCAGTACTGCCCACAGCCGTAGACAAATGACTACAAATGCTTGTCCACAGGCTTTTTATAATCTGCCACGACATCCACCAGACAGAAGGATAATGCGTAGGACTGATATCTGACACAAAACGTACGATGGAATTCATATTGGTCTGTAAACCTTGTGTTGCAATGGTCAATGTAAAAGTAAACTCTCAATGAGCCACTCGAGTTCATGGGTTCTAGCTCATTTAAAAGAAAATGACCAACTTTCACAAGGCAAGGGATGTAATGTGTATCGTGAAAAACAACGTCGAGCGCCAGTGAGATCCAAGAGGAAGTAAACTCTATCGATGTTGACTACTTCCCTCGTTTATTTTATAGTTATCAGCCCTAGGACAGATCCCTTAGGTTTCTTCCTTTAAGAGAAAAGTGAAAATTTGATTAGAATTTTTCGACTTTGTTAAAAAAAATGAGGGCGACTTTTTTGGACCATGTTAAAACGCGAGGGCGACTTTTTTCGACCTTGTTAAAACACGAGGACGACTTTATTCGACCTTGTTAAAACATCCGGGCGAGTTTTTCGACCTTGTTTAAACATCAGGGCGATTTTTTTTCGACTTTGTGAGGGTACATTGCTGACAAAGGATCGGCCTCAATTAAATTGTGTTTTCTTCTTAATTAGGTGCGCGCTGGCCTTAGTTGTTTGCAAACTACTTGAGTGTGTACTACCCTTAGTTGTGTTTGCAAGCTACGTTAATGTGTACAATCTTTAGTTGTGTTTGCTTGTTCCGCTAGTATTTTTCGGCGAACATAGAAACAAAGAGAAATATTTTTGGAAATATTTTTAGAGCTCCATTAGTGGCAACACTGAGGAGCGATAGACAGTGGGAACCTTATTAAATCGAACAAAGTGTAAGTAACGGGGTTACGAGTAGTATATAGTCTTTTGAATTATCCCCGTTTTTGTCTTCCCCTGTCTTCCTGCTGTCTTTCCCCGCCTTTCTGCATACTAATAATCGCCAAGGTCAAATGTCTTCCTGCATACCAATGTGGATTTTCTCCATTAACTGGTGACTATCCCTTCTTTGATTGGTTTAAAGTGAAGTCGAAAAAGCTATTTTAATTTTAATTAGTGTAGGAAACAATTTTCATTTCAATACATGTAGGAAACACAACAATACAATCATGGAATGTATGAAACTCTCATCAATTTTAATTAGTGTCGGAAATATTTTATTTATTCATTCGTCGAAAGTCAAGTTGTAGTCTGTTTCTGACGCACTTCAAATTCAGCCGTGTTCAGAGTATGCATCAGGCAGGAACACTGGAGGAAAGAGAACTGAGAACAACAGATGGAAAAAGGTAAGAACTTCAAAACATCCGGAAAAATGTGAGGTATTAATTGCACGAAATTGGTTTGTTTGTCATCAAACATTGATCTCCTTATATTAAATTACCAAATCAGGCAGCACGAGTTATCACTCGATAGGGTCGTGACATCAGATTCGATGATATCCGTCAAAGTCTTATAATAAAATTAAACTCTCCGAAAGAAACGATAATGAGCCTACTAAAGCTTTACAGATTAACGGTGAATACGAAACATAATCTTCGAAATAATGATAATAAATTGCTTCTTTACAAACCTCCAAACGTAAGCATTAAAAAAAAAGACATTTCACCAAAGTTTTAACGAAGTTTTAAATTATGTTCCAGGTTCTTTCAAATGGTGGAGGGAATCGTGACCAAATCGGGGGTTGCGCCGCAGGAATTGACCCCTAGACCAAATCTGATCATGCTGCTACCACAAGTATAGCATGGGTACCACAATACCCATATCAAAGTTGAACCTGTGCCTTTCTTCTCATATAACTTCCTTTATTTATTCCTCAAAAGTCAAGTTGTCGTCCGTTTCTAAGGCACTTACAATTTAGCCGTGATCAGATTATATATCAGGCAGGAGTAGCAGTCCCACTGGAGGAAAAAACCTGACAACAACTGATGGAAAAAGTAAGAGCGTCAAACTATCCGTAAAAATGTGAGGTATTAATTGCATGAAATTGGTTTGTTTGTCATCTGAATATTGATCTCCTTATATTAACTTACCAAATCAGGCAGCACGAGTTAATCACTCGATAGGGTTGTGACATCAGATTCGATGATTTAAAATAAAATTAAACTCTCCGAAAGAAACAGTATAGCGCCCACTAAAGCTTTACAGAACAACGGTCAATACGAAACATAGTCTTCGAAATAACAAGAGGCTACCTTTAGCCTAAACTCGGGCTTGCAAAAAGCAGTATTGTATCCCTAATTTAGCGGTAAACAAAAGAATAGAGAGACGTCTGTCCCCTGTCTTTCTTACATCGGACGCATTGCGCTTAGCTTGTGTTGGAGTCTATTTCTTTAGACCCCTATCAACACATATCCCTCTAAAATTACAAAATTGCTCTACAGCTCAACTATTGGGAACAATAATTGTAACACTTGTAAAAAATATTTTTAAAAGAAGAAGAAAAAGGGAAACGAAACAAAAAAGCCCGCGATATATGCCACTAATAGATATCGAACCCTAAGTAGCTGCGTCAGAGGGAAGAACAATGACCTCTAGGCCACATAGTTCATCGTAACGTAACATGATAAAAATAGTGTATTGATTCCACAAAAACTAAGCACACTTGTTTTCGCTTCGATGGATAATTGTTTGACAAAGGAAACGCTTATCGAACGATGTAGGATTTTTTCGCATAAACGTTAATGGAGTCTCGGTGAAATGTGAGGAGAAAAATAATCAGCAGACCAGGGTGAAACTGTTTACAAATACGTCAATCCAGGGTCATTTGAAACATAAGAAAGGAACGTTTCTACGGTCAGTCTCAAATCACAAGTAAAAACTAATCGCTTATCATTCAAAAACTTATTGACATATTGTGGAGAAATAGTAAATAGACTACCTGTCAAAGTCTCAGGGGTGTGTGATATCCCGTACTTGAGTTATTCAACAAAATGTACATCTCAGTGGAGCGGACCCTGGGAAACACGGCAGTCCATCTGGAGTTAAGTTTGGTCATGTTAAAACCTTTCTTCTCGCTGTTGAACTTGCAAACATTCGCATAGACACTTCTCTTAACATATTAGTTGTTCAGACTTCAAAAGACACAAGGTGAATCGATGTTTTCCGATACGTGACAACAGGCATCGTTCTTGCTGTTGTGAGTTGTTATTTATAGTTAGTGCTTGCACAGAAACGCCGGAAGTGAGCTTTGTGGATGAAACTCGACGACAAAGAATAAGAAGAAGAAGAAGAACCGTTGACAATTTTAGACCCGGGCGACCCGCGAGACGCGGGAAGCCCGAGTAATGATAATAAATTGCTTATTTACAAACCTCGGAACGAAAGCATTAAAAAAAGTTTTAAGGCTTTTAAAGTTTTAAATGACGTCCAAGGTTCTCTCAAACAGTTGGTGAAGCTTTCATCTCAGTTTAAACGAGAGTCTTCATCTGTTGAAACTTAGTAACCGTTTTTGTAATTTAACCGTTCAGTAATTAAGGCTGGTTTACACAGTGACATAAACATAAGCATAAACATAAGCATAACCATAACGATGTTTACACTTATTACATGAGCATAAGAAAAGTGACATACGCAAGTGCAGTGAGCTCCAGATTCATGTCACGGTGATATGGTACGAGCCACATTTTCAACGTCTTCTCCTGTTGCTGCTACGACGACGTAAAATGACCGCGACGAGAAAGAGAGCGTGAAGACAGACACAGGTCCTGTTTGGTGAGAGATATTTTCCGAAGGAGAAAAGAACAAGGAGACTTTCATAATCTGGTTCAAGCATTGCCACTAGCGGCCCGAGAATTTTATTTCTTCTCACTAATCATGATTGCTAGATCTAAAGCGAAAGAAAAATTTTTAAACTTCGAATTTCCGCGGGCACCAAAACGGCTGTTTCCTAGTGCTTGTGCTTATAATGCTTATGACGCCCCCAGTTTACACACTGATTAACGCAACATAAGCATAAGCATAAGCACAAGAAAATGGAAAAGATTCCTTTTTCTTATGCTTTTGCTTATTGTGGGAAATAATTAGAGAGGTCCACACTTTCACAATCGCAAAATCCAAGCAGCTTTATTGAAGAGAGAGAGCACTCACAGTCCCGTCGCTAAGAACAGCAAAAACCCTCCTCCAAACCACAAACACGATACTTTATCTTTCTTGCGTTCCATATACAAACAAACACTCATTGGCTAAGAAGCTCTTTTCTGAAAGGTTCACTCAATCCACGAACATTCTTTCACGCATACTTGCACGCAATCCTTACTTGAACAGTACCGTGAAATAACAAAGTCACACAACGAACGCGACATACCCGATAGTTTTCGACACTTATGTCACTCCCGGTTTACACTGCTTATGCTTATCCTTATGTCACTGTGTAAACCAGCCTTAAGGGCAAACAAAGTTTCCGCCTTGTAATGTATAGTTTGTATTTTTTTGGAGTCCTTAATTAGTGTTTCCGTATTCCTTTCGTTTTTTGACACTAAAGTAAATGTTTCAGTTAGGTTAAGTATGATCTTCTGACGGAGATTAACAAAACTTTGCACGTGCCATGATGTCTAAAACCTCAAGTTGGCACTAGCGACATAACCACATAAAAAAGACGCTACTTGGGCGTAAAAAGGACCTTATGTTTGCAATGTCAACACTGAGACATAATAACATATTAGCAACATGTGATCATAACGACATAAGGATAATGTCGCTAGTGTGGACCAGGCTCAAGTGATCTTTTCTCGATGAGCTGTGAAGCGTCTCCATACTAATGCTATCCTAGTGTATAAAATTCTCAATGATCACTAGATTCAAAACTACGCTTAAGAAAATAGATTTTGGCTTTGGAAGTGCTAAGTCGGTTTCAAGATTCCTAAGATTAAAATTTATGCTAGTTTCATTAAGCTTTTAGTAAAGGAGTCTCTCAGGTGTGGAGCGGATTCATCATGGAGAATATCATACAGAAAAATTATAGTTAACACAAGATAAAAACTATAATGGCTTACTGCTCTTGTCCTATTTTCTCTCGCTTTGCGTCGGCTAATTGTAATTGCTCCGTATTCTGGTTGACTCATTGCTGTTTATGCCTGTTCTGGTTGGCTAGAGTAAGCGCTTCGGTTTGGTACAATGCTACAATTCTTTGCTGATCACGTTTTCCCGCGAATGATTGAAAGGCTTTGGATTGGTTAGAGCGTTTTTTTTTTTAATTTTTATTTTTTTATTATTTTTTTAATTTTTTGTTTCTTTTTTCAATTGAGTTTTTATAAGTCAGCTTGAACAGCATACTAGCAACACCACAGTTAAGTACCTTGCAATGACTTTCATTTCATCCACAGACCTAAGAAGAACAACTTTCAAGTACGTTAAAATGTTATGACAGCATCACATGAATTAATTACAGCTCGATAGCTTGCTTTTCAGTGGTTAATACTCGGTCCTGAGTTACAACAGCTTTCAAGAATCTAAAGCCTGAACTGCTGCTGTCTTAAATGGACGAAAAGAACGATTTATTGCTTGACAGTGGGATTTTACGATGGCCAGTAGAAATTTGCTGTAAACAGAATCCATAAAAAAGAATTCCAGTAGCAGTTACTGATCAATTCCAGATCAAAGTTAAAAAGGCAACAAAAGTTGACAGTACTTAGCTCTGAAAGGTTAAAACCTTTATTAGATTACCAGTAGCAAGTTGCTGTATATAGCACCAAGAAAAACTAGTTTCAACAGCAGTTGTTCGTGATGAATGATTAAAAAGGCAAGAAGAATTTACGGCTGTACTTAGCTCTGAAAGGTCATGTTCAACATCTTTATTTCATTTCATCACTAAGCACATGTACCACTAGTACTTCGAGTCTTCGCTCCTCGTATACAAGAGGCCTGTACGGGTCCACAAATGATCCCAGGACCGCAAATGATCCCGGACCGCAAATGATCCCCGTATTGCACCATGTTGTGCCGCAAATGATCCCGAACAAAAAATAAGGAATGGCATGGATGGTGAGATGGTTTGGATAGGGAATTGGCATGAATTGCGATTATTTTAATCAAAGCCTTAAATCATGGCTCACAACTATCATCTGATTAATTTAAAAAAGGTAAACGTGGTCACACAATTTGTCCAACTGATGTGAGGCAGTCAATCAGTGTTATCACACCAGGATCCAAACCTATCTCGTTTTTCCTTCCGTCTTTAGAGATATTTGTGTTTGTTCTTATCTTTAGTAACTCCAAGAACGTTCACAAATGATATCAATGAAATAAGAACAAGTCGACAGTTTAGCCATATTTTCCGAACGCGTGGGAATCACAGCTCACACGACGGTGAAAAGTTTCGGATGATGGATGTGAGAAAGAAAGACTTCTAGTATTCTGGGTACAATTTTAAATGAGAGTGCTCAGTGAACAAAAAAATTTTATTTCAAAAGATAACGAAATCAACTGCGGAATTTTTCAGTTATTTCTTTACGGGTATGTGTGTATTTTAATTCTCCGTTGTATTTGTGATTATACAATTGAATTATACTAGCCCCGGACCAGGCTCCGCAGTGGGGTTAAGGAGCGGAAAGAAGGAACGTGGCCAAAGAAAAATCGGCGAGCGAAGCGAGCCTAGCGGGGGACTGGCGGCTCGCTTCGCTCGCTGATTTTTTTCGCCACGATCCTTCTTTTTCGCTCCCTTAAAATCCCACTGCGGAGCCTGTTTCCAGGCTAATTTATACATGCTCGATTTTCACTGAAATCGGGCACGTGCACCGAAGCGTTGATCATATACCCGACAGAAATGAAGTCTGATTAAGCATGTTCTCGAACGTCCTGGGATGTACAACACAATAAACAGAAGACATGAAACGAAACTCGCAGTCCACGATCACAACAAGTGTCTTTACAAAATCAATTACTGTACTATGCAGCCGGCGTCCTGAAATCAACAAACAGACAGACCGTCACGCAAGATCACATATTTCCCACTAAAGACAAAAAACAAAAAACAAAAACGAAAAAACTATGGAATAATTATCATAAAATGATAAAAAGTGTTTTTTGTGTGTCATTTTAGTAGCAATCCATGCCATTCCTTATTTTTTGCTCGGGATCATTTGCGGTCCATATGGGGATCATTTGCGGTCCATTTGGGGGATCATTTGCGGTCCGGGATCATTTGCGGTCCTGGGATCATTTGCGGACCCGTACAGGCCTTAACAAAAAAGCGACATTGGCATCGTGAACTTAAAGCAAGCGCAATTCAAATAAGATACAAGAACCCTCAAGCATGTAGTGCTTAAACGATAATCGTGTTTTAAATAAAGGATTAAAAACAAAACAAAACAATATCATAGAGACTCTTGTTCTTCGGCCATCGAAGTTTTATAAGAAAAACAACACATAAAGCGGTTATAAACATGGTGAAGCAATGCATTTTATGAAATCTGACTTGACGTTTCGTATGTCCCAACATACATTTTCAAAAGTAACCGTTATGAGATGTTTATAACCGCTTTATGTGTTGTTTTTCTTATAAAACAAAACAAAAAAAACGGAAGTTCGATATTTTCAAACTTCCGGATCAGATCTTTCCACAGTCAGCGCAATCTCGTACCCAGAGTCCTCAGGCTTTTTGGCAAGCGGGAGTGAAAGGGACAAACAGGCAATTGTAAAATATGTTACAGTACGTGTTTATCTGCGCCCCACCTGGAAATCAACTTCCATTCTGTGTAGCTAGGGTGGTTAAATAAATTTGTATGGTATTGTTTTCTAGGCCTTTTGCCCATTGTAGTTTGGCGCGTTAGAAACTATTGATGTGCCTTGGGTGTAAACGAGTGGGAGCTCGTTTCACAGCATTCTTTTTTCTGTGAAAAATTTTGGCCAGGTTTGATGTGCTAGTTTTCGCCCTCTAAGTTTATCAGCTCGCCCTCATTTTTCGTTCTTATTCTGTGTCCGTTGGTCATCGTCTTTGGTATAGCCCGCCTAGGAGGCTTCGAGACATGCTTTTGTGGCTCAATCAGGCAAGAGAGCTGTTTCGAATCTATCTTGTGTGGATCTCGTCAGTTGCCGATAGTTCAGGTTTAGGATGTTGAACTCTGCAAAACGAAAACCATGCATTTTCCCGTGTAGGATCGAGACCGCTTTGTTCTGATTGGCTCACTTTATTCTGGCCAATAGGGTGAATCTTTTTTCGATCCATGTGTGCACAGCTTGATGTGTTTTTTTAAATAAAATTAGGCCTGTTTCAAACGTCGTGCTACTGCCGTGCTAAGCTGGCTCGACTGTCGCACGACTCCAGCACGACTTCGTTTTAGACGTCGAATTTAATTCTGTCGGATAAAAAGCTGTTGCCCAATCTCTTACTCAGAGTCGTCGGTTGCCGTAATCAAAACACTGAGCAGCTATTGTAGGAAGCAAATCCAAATAGTTAATTTATGAATTGGGTTCGACACGGCAGTAGCACGACGTTTGAAACCAAGTCGTGCTACTGCCGTGTAGCACGGCAAGGCTTGCCGTGCTACACGGCAGTAGCACGACTTGGTTTCAAACGTCGTGCCTGAGTCGAATTTAATTCGATTAATTGAGTTCGACACGGCAGTAGCACGTCGTTTGAAACGGGCCTTAGGCTTAAAATAATTTTTTGCCTTAAGTTGATGTTGTTTTATTGGAAAAGAATGTAGCGTTTCTTAAGCGAAGCTTGAGCGAAGGCGACAGAAATAAAATTCTACTGGACTTCAATAGATAGCTCAAACAATAGCGCGGAAAATAATTACACTGAAGAACGTGTTGCTTACCCACCATGAAGTCGAACATCATAAATCCTGTTGATTTCAATAAAATAGCGCTTTGAGCCGCCTTCGGCACATCTAACTCGGAACAAAGTGATTCCTGGGTGGTATAGACATCGTACAAGCTTAGAAAAAAATTTTCTTGCAACTACCAGCACATTTGGCGGCTGTAAAGCCCTTTTCAGTTCTTAGACTGACACACTAAAACAAGTACTGAGAGTTTTTTGAACAGCTTCAAAAACGCAAACCGCAGGAGTTTACATAAGTGACATGACTATTCAGGCATTAAATGAATTCATTTTTTACTCCGGGGAATGAAGGTTAGCTTAAGTTGTGCGGTAAACAAAGTAAATTATATTCAGCGCGAAAAACGGTCATGTTATTTATTTATTTATTTATTTATTTATTTTTTTTTTTTTTTGCTGTCGTCGAAGTATTTGGCTCTCGTAGTTTTGTTGTTTCGTGCTTTCATTTTTTTTCTGTGGTATGTTGCTGTTTTTGTTGCCGTTGAGATATGTTTGCTGTCGCATGGAGGTTGTCGAAGTTTGGGTCAGTTTACATTAGTATTTGTAATTGACCGGTTACTTTTGTGTGTAGTTTTTAATGCGAATTTTACTTATTTATTTTTCTATTTTCAAGGCATTGTACTAAAGTAAAGAATACTAACTTTTTCAGTATAACTTTATTTTAAAAGCAAACAAGGAAACCTCCAAAGCGGACGAATTAAGTGGTTAGTAGCGGATAGAGTAGCATGGGATCCTGCCTTGGTTGGCATTTTTTCCAGCATCAGGAAAGCAGCCGGGAAATCTCTGTGATCTTTGGATCAACTAAACGTGGAAACAAGGAAAGTTATGTCTGATTCACTGAGAGAAGATAGAATACGATGGGATCCTGGCTTGGTTGGCTTTTTTTCCAGCATTAGGAAGGCAACCGGGAGATCTCTGTGATCTTTGGATGTTCTTGGCAAATGATCTGAAAAGACAGAAAACAATATATTACAGTAAGTGAGGGGAGGAAAGGCCGAGGACGTGTTGTGATCAGTAGGTGAAGTGGTGCGTGGGCGGGGCACAGAGGTGGGTTTGTGAATGAGAAATGATTGAACTGAGCAACTTCTTATTAGAGAGATTAAGATACAGGTTTGGCCATCTTACTACAAACTGCAAACCGCGGTTTGCGGTTAGCGGTTTCACGTTAGCCGTCTGCCCATATTTGGACTTAAGATTCGCGGACGGTTCTAACAACAAATAGCCGGACGCCATGTTTGTTTTCATATATTCGTTCACTTCTGTTTTAGCAGAGAAATCGTCTTCAAAATTATGTTTCTATGAAAAAGAATTCGATAATTAATAAGCGAAAGAGTTCTAAAAAGTAGTATTTCCTCTCAAACGTGGGATTGTGATGTTTTAGAGTGCAAAAAACCTTGCGGTAAATCACTTACCTCTAGAGCGTGGCCTAGCCGTACAAACGTGAACCTCAAACCGCAAGCCTGACGGCAAAGCACTGGTCACGTGATTTCTTGACGTTCGCGGTTCGCGGGAAATGCCGAAAAACCTCGATCTTAATCTCTCTAATGACACCGTATACACACATGTATACAAACAAATCTCTTACTTCGCCTGACAACATATTTAAATTTAAAAAGAAAATGACTGAAGATAAAGGCCATGGAACAGTCTGACGGTTCTTGATATGCTTTTTTTAAAATACTATTTTAGTTTTGGGTGAACTCAAATTCGCAGGGGAGAGTTCCATAATTTTTCTCCCCCGCCGTAAGAAAATGAGCCCAGTCCGACCTTGGAATATACACGTTCATTTCAACATTGAGCTACATAATGTAAGGCGAGATTTGTAGGCGTTGCTTTTAGAGCTCATCAGGAAAAGAACTGAACTGAACTGAAATATTTATTTCAAAACTCATTAAAATTTCATAAAGACAATACAAAAGAAATTAATTTTTAAATAGTTACTTTATATCTGATAAAGACACAGCTTAACGTTACATCCGATTTTCTTGGCGAAAATAACCCAAAATTTAAATTTTAGTGTAAGAATGGATAGATGTACAGTAAAGTTTTTTAAGCCGTTCAATAAACTCGCAATTCGTGTTTTATCAAGTCCTAAAACGACTCGTTCAAGTTTTAAACTTGATAAAACACTCCTGTCAATTTATTAAACATTACTTAAGCTTCAAAAGGACACAAAAAGCATAGGGGCTCTTAGTCTATAAAATATAGAAAATAAACTGGCAAAATATATACATATACGTAGAAACTATAAATTAGAGGACAGAAGTTATCTACAAGGTACTACAAGTTACGTTATGTTTATAAAATGAGCAGGAGTGTTTTATCAAGTTTTTAGGAGTCGATAGAACACGAAGTGCAAATTTACACTAAAATTTAGATTTGGCGTTATCTTGACCTAGGAAATCGGATGTAAAATTTAGCCGTGTTGATGAGGCCAAATAATCAAATTTCCAACGCGCACGTAATGAACATAAACGTTTAATCACTTCTAAAAACACGGTTGCTACAGAGAGAAAACAAAACGAAATGCATGTTACAAGTGAGCAAAAATAAACGGAAAATTGACAAGAAAGTATCAATAAAAAGACATAAAATTGAACCAGAAAAAGACACTTACAAACGTTGTATGATTTCCAGGACGGAACACGAAAGGCATAAATAAACGAGCGAAGAGGCATAAACGATCTCAGCGAGAGACAGTGGCGAAAGTACAACCGTAATAACGAAACTTGCATTAAAAGGAGCTAAAACAAAGGAAAATTATGCGAGAAAGAAGTAACAGAAATAACTTGAATAACTTACGAAAAGCACGAAATTAAACGTGGCAAAGGCACTTAAGGAACGGAAAGAATGCGGCTTACAAAAGAACGCAATTAACACGTATAACCTACGACTAAAAAATTAACACAAAAAGCGGCAGCAACACGTGTCTTTATCAGATATAAAGACACCAGCATTAAAAATTTCTTTTGCATTTCCTTCATGAATTATTAATGAGGTTTTTAAGCTGCTGTAAATGAAAGACTTTCATGAAGCCTATCTTAAAGCAGTTACTGAAGTTAAAATTATTAAACCATTTAGGGCTCAACAAATGAAGATATCGTTTAAAAGATGAAAGCTTCACCGACTATCTGAGTGAACCTAGGACGTCATTCCAAAAGAAAAGCTTGAATTACACCAGCATCACTGCATGTAAGAGAACGGTGTATCTTCCGTAAGACACTTCCAGCCATCTCTATCTCCTTGTGTTTGCAGAGTTCTTTTATCATGTGCATTACCCAAAATAGAGTTGCAGCTCGTTTAAAAAATTTAATAAGCGCCCCCCTCGATTAAGCGCTCTCCTTCGAATAAGCGACCCTCTTTTAGCCGTAATTTTCAGTAATAAGCACCCGGGCTCTTATTCGACGAAATGCGGTATCTGAAGACAAACAAACCAATTTCGTGCAATTAAACCTCACAGTTTTGCGGATTTTGACGTTCTTACCTTTTTCATCTGTTGTCTTAAGTTCTTTTTCCTCCAGTGGGAGTGGTGTTCTTGCCTGATACATAATCTGAGCAGAGGAAAAAGGAATCGTTTGCGCCAGTGTAACATCAACTAACACCAATATATAGAAATGCACCGATTTAATAAACGCAAGTTAACGACTTACCTCGCCTACTGCAGACATTCTTGCCCAAAGGATAAAATGATTGGGATCCTGAAGTTTACGATTTGAACACGGCTTAATTTGAAGCGCCTCAGCAACGTACAAAATACAACTTGACTTTCCACAAATCAGGAAAGAAAGTTATGAGGAGAAAGCCGCAGGTTGAGCTTTTATATGGGAAGTTGTGAAACCCATGATGTACTTGTGTTTGCAGCATGATCGGATTTAGTCACGATTCCCTGCATTGTACGGTAGCGGATTTGACACTGAAGAGTTGGCGCTGAGAACATGCATTAAATTGGTTTGTTTGTCATTAAATATTGATCTACTTATATTAAATTACCAAATCAGGCAACACGAGTTAATCATTCGATAGGGTTGTCACATCAAATTCGATGATTTGAAATAAATTTAAACTCTCCGAAAGAAACAATAATGAGCCAACCAAAACCTTAACAGATCAACAGTGAATACGAAACCTAATCTTCGAAATAATGATAATAAATTCCTTCTTTACAAACCTCGGGACGAAAGCATTAAAAGAAACTTTTCACTAAAGTTTTATTGACGTCCCAGGTTCTCTCAAAATGTGGAGCGAATCGTGACGAGAGGAAATCAATTCCCGTGAAAAGAATCGACCCTAGACCTAATCCCATCATGCTGCTACCACAAGAACACCACGGGTACCACACTACCCCATAAGTATCAAAGTTCAACCGGCGCCTTTCTTCTCATATAACTTCCTTTATTATTTGTCGAAAGTCAAGTTGTCGTCCGTTTCTGAGGCACTTCAAATTCAGCCGTGTTCAGATTATTCATCAGGCAGGAACATCAATCCCACTGGAACTGAGAACAGATGGAAAAGGTAAGAACTTCAAAATATCGGCAAAAATGTGAGGTATTAATTGCACGAAATTGGTTTGTTTGTCATCAAACATTGGTCTCCTTATATCAAATTACCAAATCAGGCAGCACGAGTTATCACTCGGTAGGGTCGTGACATCAGATTCGATGATATCCGTCAAAGTCTTAAAATAAAATTAAACTCTCCGAAAGAAACAATAACGAGCCCACTAAAGCTTTACAGATAAAGTGTGAATACGAAACATAATCTTCGAAATAATGATAATAAGTTGCTTCTTTACCTCGGAACGAAAGAATTATAAAAAAAAAGTTTTCACTTAAGTATTAAACGAGGTTCTCTCAAACAGTGGGGGGAGTCGTGACCAGAGGGAATCGATTCCCGTGGCAGGAATGAACCCTAAACCAAATCCGATCATTCTGCTACCACAAGAACAGCATGGTACTACAATAAAATGTATGGATGAACTAAAATAAAGAAAGTAGTAGTAGTAGAAGTAGATGCGTGACACTTAAATCAATACAAAATTTCAAAAAATATATTAAATTGAGAAAAAAGTGTCAAAATGACACCTTGTCGAAAACACAAACGTTTCGGGCATAGCCCTTCTTCAGTGTGAAAACCGTTAAATGTTTGCGCGACTGTAAAATTGAAAGAAACGTTACTAAGGGCCTGTTTATATGGTCTCGGGTACCCGAGACAACCCTGCCCCCGCGTTACCCTGGGCAAGTTTCCGTTGCGGTAAAAATTGCGCTACTTGTCCCTACATTTCAGGTGGACTCACAAGCTATACTTTCTCTTCTACAGGTGAAACGCGCCATATTAAATCTAACTTGACCTGTGACACTAAAAACCTCATTTACATGATTCAATGCAACCGCTGCAATTTAAAATACATAGGAGAGACTAAACGACGTTTAAAAGACCGATTTAATGAACACCGCCGTACATAGATAACCCTAACACCAAATCTAAACCTACCACAGTCGCGGAACATTTCCTCTCCTCTCCTAACCACACTGCTAATGACATGCAATTAATCCCCATTGAGAAAATATTTTCTAACAGAGACTCAATCCGTAAGGCCAGGGAAGCTTTTTTAATTTCAAAAGGCAGAACAATTGATCCTGAAGGTCTTAACATCCGCGAAGAAACATATTAGTTAATTTTTTGTTATAAGTTTATCTTTTTTAGACCTTTTTTCTAGTATTCTATTTTACACTGTCAATCATTTTAGTTTTACGTGTTTCCGGTATGTAACTACATAAACACCCCTTCCAATGTAAATTCTCATTGTACCTGAAGAAGGCTGGTTTGGCCAGCCGAAATATAGTACACAAAACTTAAAACCATTCTACGTTGTATCGGCCCTTGCTTTTATACAAGCTATTTTTCCACTTATTTCTTTGAAAAGTTCTACGAACCGTTTACATGAGATGGCGAGACAACTGGGGTGGGCGAGACAACTCGGGTAGGCGAGTTGTCTCGCCTCGGCAGGTAGGGTAACCCTGGCAGGCGAGACAACTTTTTCTCATGTAAACACTTTGTCTCGCCTACCCGGGACGAGACGGTCGAAAATTAAATATGCGCGTATGCGAAAAATAGCTATTTCGGTCCAATTTTTGAGGTAATAAACGCAAATTTATTTCAACGAATTTCATTTTAAAAGCCAGCATTACCCACAGTGATCTGATAGAGCGGGGAATAATAATGATAATAATTAATATTTCTATAGCGCAAATTAACATGTAGATATGATCAAATGCGCTTTACAAACAAATAATTCAATAAACAACACTGATAAGAATCCGAATTGGCCGTAGGCAAACCAGTTGGCTATTTACAAGGATGACCGAGGAGTTGAACCAGGGACTTCCCAGAGCAACACCAGCTAACGGCCAGAGTAGGATTTGAACCCGGGGCAACCGCATTGAAATCCAGCGCCCTAACCGCTCGGCCATCCTGCCTCCTACTGATTCGGAACTAAGTACGAAGCTAAGTTATGTGACACGTTATAAACTTCGAATTGGCTGATGGCTCACTGGTCCTTTTATAAAAAGAAGTATCGAAGCAAAAATGAACCTAGGAAGGAAATTTTCAATCAATATTGACGATATTCAATCAAAGAGCGACCAAATACAAAGAATGAAGGGCAAATGAGAATTTGTAAATTTGAGACGTGCTATGAATAACTAAGGCCCCGTTTATATGAAGAAAAGTTGTCCCGG
>JAEMWC010000527.1:525000-547500 GCA_016490735.1 Pachyseris speciosa
CACTTCGCCTGGACTAATTGTGTCATTGTTAGAAGTGTTTGTAGGTGAACTAGCGACAGGCCTTTGGCTCATTGCTTCTCTCGATACAATTTGCAATGCAAATGTAAGGGAGTCCCGTTCTTGAATTAATTTCTTATTTTCCTCCTTTAACGATGAAATTAAGTCTCGTAGCCTGTTGTTCTCAAATTTTAATTTTTCCATTTCGCTAGTAGACTGCTTGGATTCCTTCAGATGCGCCCAGATACTCTTTACTTCAGCTTTTAATGAATCCAGCTCCCCATGAAGCTTCTCGTGGCAGATGTAAGGCTCTGGCATGGCCGCTTCTTCCTCTGACATGAGCATGACAGATTCTTCATCGACCGGTAAACTGAGAAATTTTCTCAGCTCATTCTTGATAACTGTTGACTCGGGTCCTTGAATTTGTAAGGTTCCAGTGCTGTTAAAAAGAACCAGTGTAACGAGCTTTGACTTCAAGGAGCTGGATCTGTCTGAAACGCACACCGTCGGCGATACCTCCGATTCTAGAATTTCTTTGCTAAAATTCTGAAGCTCTTCTAAATCTCCTTTCCATTTAAAAAGAGATTGCTTTTCATCCCAGCTTAACAGATGCTTGAAGGATTCCAAATTCACTCCATTCGCAACTTTAAGTTCTGAAACCGAGGAGCTATCAGAAGCACGTCCACTCTTCGCCATGACTGCGATGACTGCGATGGTTGCGATGGTTGCGATGGTCTACTATCCGAGATGCTTAAATTGATGTCAAGGAAAGGTAGCTGAGTTCGAGAAATGGTGTGAGTGAACTGCAAAGCGGGATGGAAAGTGGATACATGGGATATAAAGTCCTCCGGTTCTTCTCGACGACACGAGGCTGCTCCTACGATGTCATCAATGTATCGCTTGTAGAGCTGTGGGATGAACCCGGTATAGGTGGACAAAATACGTTCTTCAACTGGGCGGTAGTCTACAAAGAGACAAGCGTAGTTAGGGCCCATTCTACTACCCATGACTACGCCACCAACTTGGCGGTAATACTGGTTGTTGAAAAGAAACGCATTTAACGTGAGTACCAACTCGGCTAAACGGGTTCAGGTGTTGAAATTGGGGGCTCGAGTACCGGGCGCTTGTCGATGAAATAAGCCAACGCCTGTAAACCGCTGTCATTAGGTATAACCGTGTAAAGTGACTTGACGTCCATAGTGAAAAGGAAGTGTTGATAAGGGTTGAAATTGTTGAAATTAAAGGAGTTGACAATTTCCAGGGCGTGGTTGGTGTCCTTAACTTAACTGGCTTAGTTTGTCACAAGGGGTGACATAACTTCGTCGAGGAAGGCTGCGATGTTCTCCGTTAGACAGTTCCAAGTCGATATAATTGGTCTTCCAGGATTGTCGGTTTTGTGAATTTTGGGGACCAATTAGAAACGAGAAGTTCCGGGTGTGGTGACAATGAGATTTTTTGCCGTGGGTGGGAGTTCGTTCTTTGAAATCATATCATCCACGGTAGCTTTAACTTTGCACTGGTAATGCTTCAGAGGATCATTGTCAAGGCGCTCATAGAAACGACCATCTGATAAATGCCGTAGTGCCTCCTGAGTGTACAAAGGGCGTGACCAAATGATTACTGCCCCTCCTTTGTCGGCAGGTTTGATGACAATGTTATCTCTTTTCGATAGGTTCTTTAGTGCCTCTTTCTCAGCTTGTGGTAGGTTATTGTGAAACGTTTTTGCCTCAAAGTTCAACGAATCAACAGAACGGCGACAGCGGTCGATGTAATGGTCGGCTGCAGAGAATTTACCCTCAGCTGGAGTCTGGGTAGAGATTTTGCGATTAAATTTGTCAAAGCCATGGTTTGGAGTTGCTATGGTGTCATTACTCCCACGACCATGATAGTGAGCCTTAAGTCGGAGGAGGCGGTTTTGGCTTTGGTTTTGTACACATTAATGTTCATTTCCACTGGAACAAAGGTTAGGCCTCTACCCAGCACTGATTTCTCAGCGTAAGGACTGTATATTCAGATGAAATCTGTTAAAGAGGATGAGTTGGTCTCGTTATGTAATATGCAACTAACAATTCCGATCAACAATAACCCTGTCTCGTCGCACAACGACAAACTTGTTGTCGTCATATTTGCCGACCTTGAACTTACTGACGCTGAGAAATCAGTACTGGGTTGAGGCCTAACCTTTGAACACTTGCTCGATTGAAGAATTTCTTGAACGGCCTAGATTTAAGTTGTATCGAAGGAGAGGTTGTAATCGAAGGAGAAATTAACAAGCAAGCTCGTTCTAAAACTATGTGGTCGTCCCTGGGTAGCTCGAAATCCTAAAGAACTAATCAAGCAAATTACTGTTTTGTCCATCCGAACTGGTGGGTGACACACCTCATACAGTTCGATGTTATACACGAAAGAACTAATCACTCACCTTAATTTTTTGTCCATCCGAACTGGTGGATGCCACCTCATACAGTTCGATGTAACACGAAAGAACGTGTCATGCAGCTTAATGTTTTGTCCATCCAAACTGGCGGGTGACACACCTCATACAGTTTGATGTAACACGAAAGAACTTATCATGCAGCTTAATGTTTTATCCATCCAAACTGGCGGGTGACACACTTCATACAGTTCGATGTAACACGAAAGAACTTATCATGCAGCTTAATGTTTTGTTCATCCAAACTCGCGGGTGACACACCTCATACAGTTCGATGTTAAACACGAAAGAACTAATAACTCACCTTAATGTTTTGTCAATCCGAACTGGCGGATGCCACCTCATACAGTTCAATGTAAAACGAAAGAACTTATCATGCAGCTTAATGTTTTGTCCATCCAAACTGGCGGGTGACACACCCCATACAGTTCGATGTAATACGAAAGAACTTATCATGCAGCTTAATGTTTTGTCCATCCGAACTGGCGGGTGACACTCCTAATACAGTTCGATGTAACACAAAAAAACTTATCATGCAGCTTAATGTTTTGTCCATCCCAACTGGCGGGTGACACACCTCATACAGTTCGATGTAACACGAAAGAAATAATCACGCAACTTAATGTTTTGTCCATCTGAACCGGCGGGTGACACACCTCATACAGTTCGATGTAACACAACAAAAACAACGACAACAAGTTTATTCAGTATTACCATTTTGTACAGGTGTTACCGATTAAAATAACAATAATAAACAGCTAAGTTTAAGGAAATGTAGATATGATGGAACGGAAGAATTAACTTTGTTTCTTTCGTCTTTCAAATGCTTGAAAGATGAAATTAGCAGCTAGCCTGCTGATATGTGAATCAGTATTGTTAAAAAGAAAACAGACTTTATCATGGATATTGTAATGTGTGATAATGTATCATGCAGCTTAATGTTTTGTCCATCCCAACTGGCGGGTGACACATCTCGGCAGTTCGATGTAACACGAAAGAAATAATCACGCAACTTAATGTTTTGTCCATCTGAACTGGCGGGTGACACATCTCATACAGTTCGATGTACCACGAAAGAACTTATTATGCAGCTTAATATTTTGTCCATCCGAACTGGCGGGTGACACACCTCATACAGTTCGATGTAACACGAAAGAAATAATCACGCAACTTAATGTTTTGTCCATCTGAACCGGCGGGTGACACACCTCATACAGTTCGATGTAACACAACAAAAACAACGACAACAAGTTTATTCAGTATTACCATTTTGTACAGGTGTTACCGATTAAAATAACAATAATAAACAGCTAAGTTTAAGGAAATGTAGATATGATGGAACGGAAGAATTAACTTTGTTTCTTTCGTCTTTCAAATGCTTGAAAGATGAAATTAGCAGCTAGCCTGCTGATATGTGAATCAGTATTGTTAAAAAGAAAACAGACTTTATCATGGATATTGTAATGTGTGATAATGTATCATGCAGCTTAATGTTTTGTCCATCCCAACTGGCGGGTGACACATCTCGGCAGTTCGATGTAACACGAAAGAAATAATCACGCAACTTAATGTTTTGTCCATCTGAACTGGCGGGTGACACATCTCATACAGTTCGATGTACCACGAAAGAACTTATTATGCAGCTTAATATTTTGTCCATCCGAACTGGCGGGTGACACACCTCATACAGTTCGATGTAACACAAAAGAACTTAATCACTGACTTAATATATATATTTAGCCAAGCCTAAAAGCGGAGCTCCAAAAGCATTCTTTTTCTACTGGCATTTACATATAGTGTGCTTGTCATATCACCCATCTGACCTCACTCAAGCCACAGACCCAAGGCTGTAAAAAAAAGTATGGAAAGGTGATCTGAGCCAGTGTCACAGTGGATTTGGACCCCCCGCAGATTTGCACCCTCCAGTCCAGATCTGCTTGTGGATCAGATTTGGACCCCCTAGTCCAGAACTGCTAGCAGATATGAACCCCCTTTTACGGATTTGGACCCCCACCCCTCCTAAAAAGAAGCATTCTATTCAGTAAGGTAATAAAAATTCCTTTGCAAAATGAGTTTGGAGATGTTAAAAAGCAAAAAATATATATTGAGGTAGTAATAATCTTTAATACTTTGTGTAAAAAAGAACCTGCAACGTTAGTTTGCATCTATAAATTTTTAAAACAAAACATTTCTTAACATCTTAGAGCAATACCTAAGGACAGGTCTGTTTCCCCGTTCAACTGTAGGCTACTTAGTTATGGTTTAGAGCCACTAGAAATTGGTGGAGAAGCCTGGTGAATGCTAATTTGAATCAGTATCCGACATCAGACATATAGTGATTCAGATCATCACTTCATAATGAATGCAATTTCAGTTATCCAAAGCCTCCCATGAGACAGTTGGAAATCAGAAATTGTGTATCCTCTGGATATATGTATGCATCAAAAAAATTATGAAAGAAAGATACATGGAAATCAATAAAAATATTTAAATGATATGCATTAAGGCCAAGATATTTCTTTTGATCAGTTACTTCTTGACCTTTCTATCGCAAAAAACTGCTTGCTGACATTAAGCTCATCAATCAATGCACCTACAGTGTTTTCAAAAAGAAATCCAGTTGCTTTTCTGGCCAGCCAAATGCAAGACTAAGCAACTTGATAATAAACTATTGGGCATTTGGTTGATATCACTATCAAGGTAATTAACAATGTAGTATGAGGATTTAAGGTAATGATTCACCAAAGCAAAAGTGCTGGAAATCCGTGTTAGCAATCTTAACTTGATTTTCTATTTTGCAAGAAAGGTAAGGACTAGTCTCACATTTCTCCATGTACATTTGAAATTGCACAACATACTTCATCAAACATCAAAAATCCCATTACACATTAATGCCAAATGTCATCCAAACATACCACAAGATTGGTGTGACCAGCTATGAATAAAATTAATTGAAAGACTGCATGCAGGAGAAGGAAGTCCAAAGGATGTGTACATTGATGAGAAAGAGCTTACTTTAAGTTTAGTAATACTTTGTCATGCGAATACATCTAAGTTGATACAAAAAAAAGTGCATGACTGGAGAATAATTGGGAGAAAGTAAATTCCCATACAAAGAATATTATCTAATACAGTAATAGCCCACGTATAAGAACCTGGGTTTTAAGAACCTGTTATTTTAAGCCCCCTCCACATAAGAACCTATTAAGGCTAAAATTTTAAGTTAGGTTCTTATCAGTGGGGTTGCTGTAAACGTGTAAAGGTAGAAACTGCTGAATGAGTTTCTTTGTTATGTTTTGTTAAGGACATATACTGTACCTGCAGTGAACTGCCTATAGGCATTTCTCTATGGTACAAATAAATGACTTATACTGTATTATGAGATGATATTTATCATATATATAGTATATTCAGATAAAATTCATATGAAAATTTCAGAACCTATTTTAAGAACCTTGGTAGCCTAAATTTGCTTTCAGTACCATTTATATAAGAATCTATTTAGGCTAAATTATAAAATTCTCGTTCTTATACGTGGGCTATTACTGTATTACACATTCTAAAAACTAAGAGGTGAAATTTAAACGTGGTCCAAGGCTAACCTAATCAAATTAAATCAAATACTTGTCTCTTACAAGTCACCCCTGATTTGAGATTGACACTAAGAATAAAGAAGTAAAATTGAAATACAATCCAAAGCTAACCTAATTAAATTACATACTTGTCACTCACAAGCTACATCTGATTTAAGATGGACACAAATAATGTAATAGATAGGACTTAAAACTGCTTAAAGAAGGTGCATGCATGATGTTCGATGGAACACCATTCCAGTCTGGTATGTAGCGATTATAAAAAGAAAAGCTGAAGGCCATATATATATTTAGCCAGGCCAAGCCTAGAATCGGAGTTGCATACTCTCGCCGAGCAACTTCGCATGGCTTTATTTGGGCCAGTTTAATTTGTGTCCAAAACAATTGAGCAGCAGCAGGGAAAACGAAGAGTTTTCGATAGCAAACGTTTGCAAAAAGAATACAGACATTCGTGAGTCCTAACTACTTTCAGATGAAAGCGTAACGGAATTCAAAGCGGATTTTAAACAAACACTACAAGCGAACAAAGTACGATGCGAGTGTTTTGCTGGAAGAAGGAGAAGGTGGAGAAATTAAACAAGACTAGCTTGTAATAATAATAGCTTGTGTTGATTAGTCTAGAAAAATCGGTATTTATTTTGACATAAATGCCCGTAGAAAAGACAATAAAGGATAAAACTGATCGTTAAGAGCAGTCAACAGGAATTGACCGCGGTTCAGAAACAACAGAACAACAAACACAAGTATTACTAGAAAACAAAGCACAATACGAATAATATTTCTTCGAAGATTCTTGGAGAAGGTGGAGAAATTAGACAAGTAACAAAAATTGCTTAGCAATTTTGACATTAATGTACGTAGAAAAGACAAAAAAGAGGTCCACACCTGATAGTTTAGAGCAGTCAACAGGAATCACTGAGGCAGCAATCACTCGCAACGCGACAGAGCTGAATAATAGCGCCATTTCCCACAAAATCTTTCCTTGGCTGACACAAAATAGTTTTACTGGTACTTCCCATGTCTTCCGAAGAACCTTCTTCAATTAATGATTCTCAGCGGCAAAGCGTCATCCAGTTAACGAAGAAAGCGCTTGCCAAACCACACCAGCATTTCTCTGGCAGACCCGTCCAATTTAAAATTTATCAAAGCCAGCCCAGCCAGTCAACCCATTTCGGTGTTTTTAACATCCAAACGCTGATTCTTACCGGTTCAAACAAATTAAGACGACATGCTTATAGACGGCGAAACTTAATATTATTGTTTACAGGTCGCTTTCGACGAAGATCTCTAAAACGTTTTTCAAATTTTGACAACTTTATGTCAGATTTTGAGAGGTGCACATGCACATGCATTTGATCGGCTTTTTTTTTACTCGAGCTTTAATGCTTAATTTTACGAGGACTCATTGTGATTACGTAGTATTACGATAAAGGCAAAAGTTTCTTAACGCTGTTGAGGTACCAAGGTCGAAAAACAGTCAGCCAAGCCAAGTAAAAACACTCGTTCGCTTGCAAAGAAAACAATGTAACAAAAAAAACAAACAATTCAACTACTTCTTTGCGTCCAAAACGAGTACAGATGATTGTTATTTATATCCATTCGAGAGAAAAATACAAGTTTCATTCCTGAACAAAAGTAACAACGATTAAACCAAATGTTAAGCTTCTAGTTATTTAATTTACCTCACTGTCCTGTGTTGTGTTGTAGAGGTTTCTATCACTTGAAAATACGTAAGCTTCAGTAAAGTAAAAACAAGCATCCGCAAAAATAGCAAACGGTTTGTCCAAAGAAAGAGCTTTTTCCACAGAGTTTGAGCTACTCGTTCCTCTCATTCACACAAGTGAACTGTTAAGTGACCTTTCTTAGTGAGATGCAAGATGCCGCGGTAAATTGAAAGCCTTTGAAGCGTTGAATTATACTGTTTTCAGGCATGTACTAAAACCCGAAACAACGAAACGAAACGACCGAAACGAAACCGCCGAAACCACCGAAACCACCAAACGAAACCACCGAAACGACCGAAACGAAACCACCGAAACAAGCGAAACGAACGAAACGAAGCCACGAGCCAGCAAAAGACAGAATTATCTTACATTTAGGACTTTAAGAAAGAAAATGGTTTCGTATTTTTTTATGTATTTTTAGGGCGGAGCACCGGCCAAAGCAGATGGGAAAAGAAAAGAAAGGAAAATAATTGAAAAGTTAGGGAAAGAAGTATTCATTGATAACGTCTCAGTCAGTATCGCGACTTGTCTCCCTGAGACTACGTTTAAACTGTATAGTAGGGGAGGAGATTGTGAATTACAAGGACACATGTGGCTAAAGAGCAGGATCTGGGTACGAGATCAGGCTGCCATAGTAACGTGCCAGAGATCAAGGCTGTTTTGTTTTTTAACTTTTTTATTTATTTATTTTTATTTGTTTCGGTCGTTTCGCTTGTTTCGGTTGTTTCGTTTTGGTCGTTTCGCTTGTTTCGGTGGTTTCGTTTCGGTGGTTTCGGTCGTTTCGTTTCGTTGTTTCGGGTTTTAGTACATGCCCTGTTTTCAACCGCACAATCGATCCAAGTTTGAAGCTTTTCTTGAGAAAAATCGCTCTTTCCTTCATCACTTGAAAATTCACGTTCCGGAGTATCTTTTGACAAGTTCTTGATTTTTATGCTTTTTACGCGAATTTAAAGACAAACTTCGATCGAAGACGATGAAGTTGTTTTGCTCAAAATGAAGAAACCAAGTGAATCTGAAATTACGAGCCGAAGAAAGCGCGCGAAAAATTAAGCCTCGATTTGGTTTGGGTGTCCCACACCTGGCTTGAGCCTGCGATCAAATCGAAAGCAAGTACCTGGTCAGCGGTCAACTTCAAAAAAACAGCTGACCTCGATGAGGTCTCAACTTGAGCCCGCGATATGGTCACGTGACACTGGTCAGCGGATACCTTGTTTTGACAGGTGTCAATTGGCTATAAGATGGATGTTCAGTATCAAAGATGTATGCTGGGTGTAAACTGTAAACTAGCTGGTCAGCTGCTGGGCCAGGTGGAGTATGGCCGCCATGTTGGATTATTATGATTATTATTAGGATATTATTAGTTATTGGGCAACACCACCGTCGTCGTCGTCATCGTCGTCGTCGTCGTGCGCGCCCACGAGCAATACCGCTAGCCATTTTTACCATGAGAAAAGCAGTTGACGGGTTTCTATAGGTATGGTGCTCCGCTTCGCGGCCCCTCGGGCCGCTGGAGCTCCGCTATCACGCAGCTTAATGTTTTGTCCATACCAAATGGCGGGTGACACATCTCAGCAGTTCGGTGTAACACGAAAGAAATAATCACGCAACTTAATGTTTTGTCCATCTGAACTGGCGGTTGACACACCCCATACAGTACGATGTACCACGAAAGAACTTATCATGCAGCATAATGTTTTGTTCATCCGAACTGGCGGGTAACACACCTAATACCAACCTCGTTCCCAGGGCTTTTCCCTTTGAAATTGGGAGGGGAGCCCCTCCCAATTTCAAAGGGAAAAGCCCTGGGAACGAGGTTGACCTAATACAGTTCGATGTAACACAAAATAACTTATCATGCAGCTTAATGTTTTGTCCATCCCAACTGGCGGGTGACACACCTCATACAGTTCGATGTAACACGAAAGAAATAATCACGCAACTTAATGTTTTGTCCATCTGAACCGGCGGGTGACACACCTCATACAGTTCGATGTAACACAAAAGAACTTATCATGCAGCTTAATGTTTTGTCCATCCCAACTGGCGGGTGACACACCTCATACAGTTCGATGTAACACGAAAGAAATAATCACGCAACTTAATGTTTTGTCCATCTGAACTGGCGGTTGACACACCCCATACAGTACGATGTACCACGAAAGAACTTATCATGCAGCATAATGTTTTGTCCATCCGAACTGGCGGGTAACACACCTAATACCAACCTCGTTCCCAGGGCTTTTCCCTTTGAAATTGGGAGGGGCGCCCCTCCCAATTTCAAAGGGAAAAGCTCTGGGAACGAGGTTGACCTAATACAGTTCGATGTAACACAAAATAACTTATCATGCAGCTTAATGTTTTGTCCATCCCAACTGGCGGGTGACACACCTCATACAGTTCGATGTAACACGAAAGAAATAATCACGCAACTTAATGTTTTGTCCATCTGAACCGGCGGGTGACACACCTCATACAGTTCCATGTAACACAAAAGAACTTATCATGCAGCTTAATGTTTTGTCCATCCCAACTGGCGGGTGACACATCTCAGCAGTTCGATGTAACACGAAAAAAATAATCACGCAACTTAATGTTTTGTCCATCTGAACTGGCGGGTGACACACCTCATACAGTTCGATGTACCACGAAAGAACTTATTATGCAGCTTAATATTTTGTCCATCCGAACTGGCGGGTGACACACCTCATACAGTTCGATGTACCACGAAAGAACTTATCATGCAGCTTAATGGGTTGTCCATCCGAACTGGCGGGTGACACACCTAATACAGTTCGATGTAACACAAAAGAACTTATCATGCAGCTTAATGTTTTGTCCATCCCAACTGGCGGGTGACACATCTCAGCAGTTCGGTGTAACACGAAAGAAATAATCACGCAACTTAATGTTTTGTCCATCTGAACTGGCGGGTGACACACCTCATACAGTTCGATGTAACACAAAAGAACTTATCATGCAGCTTAATGTTTTGTCCATCCGAACTGGCGGGTGACACACCTAATACAGTTCGATGTAACACAAAAGAACTTATCATGCAGCTTAATGTTTGGCCATCCGAACTGGCGGGTGACACACCTCATACAGTTCGATGTAACACAAAAGAACTTATCATGCAGCTTAATGTTTTGTCCATCCCAACTGGCAGGTGAGACACCTCATACAGTTCGATGTAACACGAAAGAAATAATCACGCAACTTAATGTGTTGTCCATCCCAACTGGCGGGTGACACACCTCATACAGTTCGATGTACCACGAAAGAACTTATCATGCAGCTTAATGGGTTGTCCATCCGAACTGGCGGGTGACACACCTCATACAGTTCGATGTAACACGAAAGAAATAATCACGCAACTTAATGTTTTGTCCATCTGAACTGGCGGGTGACACACCTCATACAGTTCGATGTAACACAAAAGAACTTATCATGCAGCTTAATGTTTTGTCCATCCGAACTGGCGGGTGACACACCTAATACAGTTCGATGTAACACAAAAGAACTTATCATGCAGCTTAATGTTTTGTCCATCCGAACTGGCGGGTGACACACCTCATACAGTTCGATGTAACACAAAAGAACTTATCATGCAGCTTAATGTTTTGTCCATCCCAACTGGCAGGTGAGACACCTCATACAGTTCGATGTAACACGAAAGAAATAATCACGCAACTTAATGTGTTGTCCATCCCAACTGGCGGGTGACACACCTCATACAGTTCGATGTACCACGAAAGAACTTATCATGCAGCTTAATGGGTTGTCCATCCGAACTGGCGGGTGACACACCTCATACAGTTCGATGTAACACGAAAGAAATAATCACGCAACTTAATGTTTTGTCCATCTGAAGTGGCCGGTGACACACCTAATACAGTTCGATGTAACACAAAAGAACTTATCTTGCAGCTTAACGTTTTGTCCATCCGAACAGGAATATGGTGTAACCAAGAGATACTGATATCATGCAAGTTATAATAATAACTTGTCTCACTTTAAGGTAGTGGACTGTAACCAAAAATAGTTATTTCACTGCATGGGAGCAATTATGTTGCTACTATTACTGTAATTGAACAATTTATCCTTTTCTAGTTGCAATTGTATGTTTTCAGCAGGTTAACATGATGATTCAGAGAATTTGCATGTTAGTAACTAAAAGGAGCCATGTGCTTGAATGTATCACACTTTGTGTTTTGACCTCAAAGGTCATTTTTGGGTTATCAACGCCAGTTTGTTGGAACCCGTGTTGTTTTCGTCTAGCGATTGTGGTTTTTACGCCCTTTGAGGTATTTTATCTCAAATGGTTTAGCTCATTTCAGTGTATCCGTTGACCGTACAGCCAGTCTCGATGTCTTTGTAAGGATACGGTTTTGAGCCGTGCAATAATCTTTATTGCCCCCGCAGGGTTTTGGCCCAGAGGCCAAGACCCGAGGAGGCACTCTAGGAGAAATGTGTTTGTAGTATGGGAAGCGTTCCCGATTTGATGAAACTAGGCGCGCAAGGTTGTGCCGGGTAACATTCTTGCTTTTCACATCAAAATGGCTGCTAGCAGCCGAGTATGCCGTTCTCAGAAGGAAAAGACAGCTTTTTAAAACTGTAAATCAAAATAACAAGATCCACGGAACACTCGACAGGTTAAACAGTGGAAATCGGTTAGTTCATAGTGAAGAAATCCCTCTTCGAGGGCAAATGGTGGCGAAGAGACATGTGCTTTCACTGCGAATCGTCACAAGAATAATAGACCTTTTCCGAAATGTTTGAGCGCTTCTGTTTGAGTCTATCTTTCAAAAAAGTACAAGTTTGAATGTGAACTTATACCGTACTTTATATTAAATTCACCGATTTTTTGTATTCCAAGCAACTTCCAGCGAAATTTGCGAAAAACATGCTCAGTTCCATTCAAGTAAATTGTCCTCGTATTCGCTTGCTTCGTCTTTGCGAAGATTAAGGGCCTGTTTATATGGTCTCGGGTACCCGAGACAACACTATCCCCGAGTTACCCTGGGCGAGCTATTTTTCCACTTATTTCTTTGAAAAGTTCTACGAACCGTTTACATGAGATGGGCGAGACAACTCGGGTAGGCGAGTTGTCTCGCCTCGGCAGGTAGGGTAACCCTGGCAGGCGAGGCAACTTTTTCTCATGTAAACACTTTGTCTCGCCTACCCGGAACGAGACGGCCGAAAATTAAATATGCGCGTATGCGAAAATAGTTATTTCGGTCCAAGTTTTGAGTTAAAAAACGCAAATTTATTTCAAGGAATTTTGTTTTAAAAGCCAGCATTACCCACAGTGATCAGATAGAGCGGGGAAGAAACTGATTCGGAGCTAAGTACGAAGCTAAGTTATGTGACACGTTATGAACTTCGAATTGGCTAATTGCTCACTGGTCCTTTTATAAAAAGAAGTATCGAAGCAAAAATGAACCTAGGAAGGAAATTTTCAGTCAATATTAACGATATTCAATCAAAGAGCGACCAAATACAAAGAAAGAAGGGCAAATGAGGATTTGTAAATTTGAGAGGTGCTATGAATAACTAAGTAGGGTCAACTTTGTCTCGGTCACGCAATTCTCATATAAACGCTCGGTAAAGTTGTCTCGGGGGGGAGGGTTGTCTCGGGTACCCGAGACCATATAAACGGGCCCTAACTCGAGGAAAAAAATTATATTCAACGCGTTTACTTTTCAGGCATAAACTCAGGGTCATCTAAATATTCTTTTTTATTCAGGCAAGCTTATTGTCTGTTTTTCTGTGTATCTCAATTCACGGAATTTCGTATTACTTGATCTATAAGTAAACTAACCCGACGAAATCCGCGCAAACAAGACAAAACAGCCATCTAAATCTCAATTGTTGAACAATGACACTAAATCAAATATTGCTTCTGCCATTGATGTACTGGAGAAATATGCTTCCTACACATGAAATTACAGAACTGATTTATTTCACTAACAACAATGCAGAAATGAGCAACAATGTCTTCAGTATTTTAATATTTACAACCACACAACTACTCAAAAATTAAAATACGGGGGCAGCTTTAGTGAAAACTATTACTAGTCTTACAATATTTATATGGCCGGGCACGGCCATTTGTTTTTGGAGCAAGATGTTGTGTTTGTATCACAGCTATTTACGGTCTTTCGATCCTTTTTTTTTTAGCGCTATAGCTTCTAAGAGAGCTATGCATCACCTGTTTAGTAATGGCTGTGTTTTTGTCATCGCTTCGTTCCGCTATGCGACTGCGGTGTTCATATTTTTCTCCTTTCGTTAATGCCAGTTTATTACAGAGAACGTCGTTTTTTCTTCCATTCTTTTTGCTGCTTAAGTCTCTCTTCACGGGAGTTTGGACGTGATCTAATGACCCGCTTTCGTTCCAGATTATTGGCGTCGGCGGAGTCCGCCATCATTCAAGAGCGTCGAGAATGACTCGACCGAACAAATTGTATTTAATTTTAAAGCAAGTGTTTAACTGATCGTAACTTCAATTTAATTTGATAGCTGAGTTAATCGTTTGTCTCACGATTGAGTCACAAAGATGTGGATCGCGACATTTCGACCGCTATACTGCTGGTCTTCATCAGGCGATGGTGTCGGCTGGTTGCGTGTCCAGTTAATGTTGTTAGGGTGAAGTCTTATGTGAATAGCCTTTTTAACCCTACGGGTGTACCAATATGGGTCTCCGTCAATAAACAACATTAACAGGGACAGTGGAATTGAATATCCTGAAGCGTGGATGCCCACGATCAGACAACACAACAGCCGATCAGTACCAAAGCGGACCGCTGAGGGAACAATTTCGAGTCTGAACGACAAAGATCGAATTCCTCCAATCAACAACAGCCTAAGCGAGGATCGAAACGCACCAATCACGACCAGCCACGGTGCTTCTTATTCTCACACGCAACCAGTCGACACCACCGCCTGATGAAGACCAGCAGTATAGCGGTCGAAACGTCGCGATCCACATCTTTGTGACGCAATCGTGAGACAAAAGATTAACTCAGCCATTATTTGAAACCACGATGACGAACACCTTTCATAATATCAATTTAATTTGTCTCATATTCCATCGGCCCTTTATGGTTTATTTTTAATTTAATGACATCGTCCATGACATTTAAACAGATTGTGACCCCTTTGATGGCCGCAAGGCGAAGAACCCTGGTGAGAGTATGTAAGGAATGCTAGGAAAATTTCCTAGCATTTCTCTGCGGTACTTACAGTAGACACCCTGTGCGTCCCTTCATGCACGCCCAGGAAATTGTCATTTCAACAATTTCAGCCCTGATACGATTAACGCTTCCTTTTCACTATGGCCGTCAAGTCACTTTACACGGTTATACCTGATGACAGCGGTTTACAGGCGTTGGCTTATTTCCTCGACAAGCGCCCGGTACTCGAGCCCCCAACTTCCACACTAACCAGTTTAGCCGAGTTGGTACTCACGTTAAACGCGTTTTCTTTCAACAACCAGTATTACCGCCAAGTTGGTGGGGTAGTCATGGGTAGTAGAATGGGCCCTAACTACGCTTGTCTCTTTGTAGGCTACATTGAAGAGCGCATTTTGTCCACCTATACAGGGTTCATTCCACAACTCTACAAGCGATACATTGATGACATCGTAGGAGCAGCCTCGTGTCGTCGAGAAGGACCGGAGGACTTTATAGCCCATGTATCCACCTTCCATCCCGCTTTGCAGTTCACTCACACCATTTCTCGAACTCAGCTACCTTTCCTTGACATCAATTTAAGCATCTCGGATAGTAGAATCAGTACTTCCGTTCACTACAACGACACCGACACCCACACCTACCTCCTCTCATCCTCTGCACGGCAAAAACGGTATTCCGTATTCCCAGTTTTTGCACCTCCGCCGTCTCTGCTCCGAGGACAATGATTTTCTACTGAAATGCCAAGAAATGACCACCTTTTTCGAAAGCCGTGGCTATCCCTCGGATTTACTGCGGAATGCTCGGGAAAAGGTGTCCTCCGTTACCCGCCAAGAGGCACTTGTTAAACGTGTCCGTAACAACGAAGAAAGGATTCCTCTGGTGCTGACCTACCACCCCTTGAGTTCGCGTATTAAGCACAGTCTGCTCGGCAACTTCAACATCCTGACAAGTGACCCTGCTACTGCAGCAATCTTTCCAGCTCCACCGGTAGTTTCACATCGAAGTGATCGCAGCCTGAGAGATATCCTGGTACACACCTCTGACAGGTCCCAGACAGAGATCCCAGGAACTTTCGCATGTGAGAATGTGAATCACAATGGAGTCGGAGAAACTCTTGCCGAAATCTGAGCTCAGTTCTGGAAGGTAGGCAAGCTCTTAAATAAATGCATGCTTTCCAAGTGCGTAACATGCAAGAAAATACAAAGAAGAGCCTGGAGCTCCCAACCTACTCCACCTCTACCTTCATTTCGGGTATCAGATGATCGGGCGTTTTTTTTTTAAGTTGGTGTAGACTTTGCTCTACCTTTGTATGTGAAGAACATTTACCAGTCCACAAGAGAGATGTTTAAGTGCTATATCGGTCTGTTTACATGAACGAGCACAAGGGCTATACACCTTGAAATCACCCCAGATCTTTCAGCAAGGTCCTTCTTACAAGTACTCAAGCGATTCTTTGGAAGAAGAGGATTATCAACCTTATTCATCTCGGATAATTGTAGAACTTTCAAAAACTCTGTGGTAAAGAAGTTTGTTCTCAACAAAAACGTTGTTTGGCACTACAATGTACCCACATTGAGCTGGTGGGCTGGCTTCAGTTTCTTTTTAAGTCTGCGTGAAAGTGGTGAAAAGGTGTCTCAAGAAAGTGCTTGGTGACTCGAAGTTGAGCTATGAAGAGCTGGAATCTATTTTATCGAAACCGAAGATGTTCTATATTCCTGGGCCTTAACCTATGTCTATGAAGAGTTGTCAGAATCCCCTCTTAGACCTTCGCATCTTGTTATAATTGGTCGGCGGCTGTTGGAACAATCTCCTACCGCCAATTCCACAATGAACACTCTGGCCCGGCGGGAAAGATATTTGAATCGTCTACTCACGCATTTCAAATGTCGCTGGAAGAAGGAATATCTAACTGGAATCAGAGAATACCAGAAACTCAAAGGAAGAGAACCAAAGAGAATGATTCAAGTAGGAGATGTCGCCTGCGAGCAAGCTCTCCCGGCGGTTAGGGAGAGTTTTTTTCCCCCTCTTTATTTATTCTGTTTCACGTATCACTTAAATTATTACGGAAAGACTAGATACTTTTCCATAAATTCTACTACAATGTTCACTCTAAAGTACATCAGGCATCTCACTTTGACACAGGTGCATACTACTTACATTTAGAAACATTCACTTATATTACATACTATAATTCATTTGACAAGTTACTTCATTACTTACCCATGTTACACTCTTCCCCTCCCCTCCCCCCCCCCCCCACACACACCCCCCCCCAAATACTGCTTTTTTCCACATGTAAACCTCCAAAATAGATTACAAACTAAAGTCTGGAAAAAGGGAAGGAACCCAGCCGAGACCATTTCGTTTCAAATATAACGAGGGCATTTGACTCAAAAGCAAACCTTTTCTCTATTCGGGCGCTGTTTATAACTATTTCTATAACAATCGTCAGTGCTGGAGTCGTATTTTTAAGTTTACAAGTATATATATAGTGTCGAGCAATCAGAAGAAGATGTTGAACCAGTGGGTCAGGAGATTCACTCACAAAACCGAGGCAGATGGGGCAGGAAAGAGAGTGACCCTCAGACTAAAAAAGCTTGTCTTTTATCCATGCCAGGACCTCTTTCCAAAAGAGTTGGCTGTATTCGCAGTTCCAAAAAAGATGCATGAGAGTTTCTGGGACTTCTCCGCAAAACGTGCAGAGGTTAGACGGGAGGATTCCAATTCTATAGAGAAAGTCATTTGTTGCGATTCTTAGTTGGAGAAACTTGAATTTAAAAGCCCTAAGTTTTGTTTCTTTCGTCCATAAAAAGGGCAGGGAATAGGTTTGCTTCCAATTATAAGGAAAGGAATCCAGTAGAGCGTCTTCAGCTAACCATTTTATTTGGCTTCGTGTTGGTGGGGAAACCTTCCTTTGAATAAGTATGTTGTAGATTTTCTTACAATTCATATCCGGAATTGAGGGTTTTGGCCCTTCTACTTTCTTCTCCAGTTTGTTAAGATGTGGAGAAAAGGTCTCTTTGGGACTTCTTAAAGCTGATAAGACAGCATGATAGCTGAGAAAATTGATCTTATTCTATATTTAGATAGGAAGGCATTATATTTTAGGAAAGTACCATCAGTATCCATTAAATCCTTAACCAACTTTAGCCCTGCATTAAACCATGATTGGTAGAAGAAGGGGCGGTGGTCAATCCTTATCAACGAATTGTACCAAATGCATGAATTACCGAAATCCTGCTCCTCGTCGGTATAATTGATATTCGACCAAATTTGCACAATCTCCTCTATGAAGACGTTCTGCAGTTTAAGCAAAGGTACGTCCTCACTCTTCAGATTACACTGGAAAAGCATCTTACCACCATGTTTTTGCAAGTAATATTCAAAAAACAGCTTCCATTTACCATGACTATCATCATTGAGATAATTTACTACCCATTTTGTTTTAAGGGCTTTACTAAAGCTGTCAATGTCCACCATTTTCAAGCCGCCTTCATCATACTTATTTATGATTTGAGTCCTCTGACTTAATCTTATCACCTTTACCATCCCACAGAAACTCGTAAAGCAGAGAATTGATTTCCTTCAGCAAACCTCTGGGAGTTGGGAGGGAAGATAATACATAGACGATTTGTGATACCGCTAAACTTTTTATAATTGTAATTTTACCCAGTAAAGTTAATCTCCTTACTGACCAGCTTTTTAGAATGTTCTTCATTTTTTCAAGTCTGTCAGCAAAATTGACCTGCTTGAGCTCATTGACAGTCGAATACCACGTTCCGAGTGCAAAAACCTTTTTTTCCGCCAGTTGAATTGGTTTTCCTGATGGATAAATATCTGTAGAAGAACTTCGAGATCCAATCCAAAGACATTCCATTAATTCATAATTTGCACGTAGACCAGAGACTAAAGCGAAGGTATCTAAAAGAATAATGGACCGCAAAAAAGACGCTTTTGATCCATCTAAAATCATTGTAGTGTCATTACCATATTGACTAGTTTTGCACTCTGAATTCATTACTTTAATACCTTTTATCTGTTTATCATTTCGGACAGTATTTCCTATTACCTCAGCACACAACAGAAACAAGTATGGCGACAAAAAGCATCTCTGTCTAACACCGCGATTCAAAGAGAAGAAGTCAGAAGACCAGCCATTATTTTGTACACAGCTAGTTATATCGGTGTAGAAAAGCTTTATCCAGGCTGTTAGAGACGGTCCAAAATTAAAATGCGCTAAGGTTTTCTCAATAATGGTCCATTCCAGGGAATCAAAGGCTTTTTCAAAATCGACAAAGAGTAACAGGCCGGGTACATTTTTTCCTTCGCGTAATTTATTATTTTTTTGAAAGCCAGTTTGATCTTGATTAAGAAGCGTCGGTAGAAATTTCTTTAATCTGTTTGCAACAGCCTTTGATGCTATTTTATAATCGTAGTTTAAAAGTGTTATTGGTCTGCAGTCGACTGGGAAAACATACTTTTAACAAAATCTAACAATATTGATGATTTATTTTCAACCTTCTTTAAATGTGTTAATCATAAAAATTACAATTTCTTCGATTGTGATTGGTTCAAAAAACTCCTATTTTCCACTAATTCACGTGCCAATTTGTTATCGGACAGTTTGTTATTGGACAGTTTGTTATTGGACAGTTTGTTATCGGACAGTTCTATAAGCCAATCACATTCAAAGAAGTGTTTCAAATCAACCAATCACTTTCAAAGTTGTAGTTTAAATCAACCAATCACAACCTTGGTTTCAATCACCATACATTTTGATTGAAGTAAATTTTAGAGCGACATTAAAAAACTTACGCTTCCTTTGTCAGTCTTTTAATGCAAAATTTCCCTTCCTTTTATAACTTGGCTCTTCTTCTTTTCTCGCAACTTGTAATTTTTATGATTAATTGGTAATAAGACTTCGTGTCGTCCAATTCGGTCTGTAATCATACTCGTGATAAACAAATCGGACTCCCGCTGCGCGGTCGTCCGATTTTGTTATCACTCGTATGATTACAGACCGAATTGGACTCCACTCAGTCCTATTACCATTACTAATAACATTGTTAACAAACATGCTCCTATTAAAAATCTATCAAAACGTAAAATTAAGCAACTTGCTAAGCCTTGGATTACAAAGGGACTCAGAACCTCAATTAAGGTAAAAAACAAACTATACGTACTGGCGACTCCGTTAAATATACATACTACAGAAATAGGTTAACCACCCTTACACGCCTTAGTAAACAAAAATATTATGCTAATTACTTCCTTGCAAATATTAACAACATGAAGAAAACGTGGCAAGCAATAAATACACTTCTCACAAACCGCAAAAGAAAGTCTCACTCTATAACAGCACTGAAAGACCCACGTGATAATAACCTTGTCACACATAATCCCTCAAGAATACCTAACATCTTGAACGAACACTTTGCAACTATTGGTAACAAATTAGCTATGAAATTATCCCCACGCAGTAATTATAAGGACTATCTGGCTAAATCCAAATCACCTGACTCTTCCTTTCTTTTTCAGCCCGTCTCACCAGAAGAGGTTAAATTTGAAATTTTATCGCTTTCTAATAATAAATCGCACGGACTTTACTCATGCCCCGCGCAGCTCTTGAAATGTGCATGCGATATCATCTCTCCCGTCTTAGCGGAAATCTTCAACATCTCCATCTCATCAGGGGCTTATCCCTCAAAACTTAAAATATCAAAGATAACTGCGATATTCAAATGCGACGATGAGACGGATGCTTTAAACTATAGACCTATACCATTACTTTCTAACTTTAATAAAGTTTTCGAGAAAATAATGTACAATCGGATGGTCAGTTTCATTGAACAGCATTCCATCCTATATTCGTCGCAGTATGGCTTTCGCCAGGGGCACTCTACCAATCATGCTATCATCGATATAGTTGAAGCTATTCAGTCAAATATGAATCGACGCTTGTTTACCTGTGGGATCTTTATTGACCTAAAGAAAGCTTTTGATACTGTTAATCATAAAATTCTACTTGACAAACTTAATCATTACGGTTTTCGAGGAATTATCAATGACTGGCTTAAATCCTATTTGACTGATCGCACCCAAACAACCCAGACAGACTCCCACATCTCGGATAAGTGCGCATGCACATGCGGCGTACCACAAGGCTCAGTATTAGGGCCCCTTCTTTTTCTACTTTATGTAAATGATATCCATAACTGTTCTAGCAAATTGAAGTTCTTTCTTTTTGCCGATGACACCAGTATTATATTTGCTGATAAAGACCTGAAAAAATTAGAAGTGACTGTAAACAACGAGATTGAAAAACTTAACGATTGGCTAACTTCTAATAAATTAACATTGAATACTAAGAAATCTAACTATGTCATCTTCCGACCCTACCAAAAGAAAATCCAAAATATTCCTCAAATTTTTATATTTGATCATGATTCAAACAAAAATGTAAACCTTGAATACAAAGACTGTATTAAGTATTTAGGCGTTCTTATCGATGAAAACCTTTCCTGGAAGAACCATATCGATTCTGTTATAACCAAAATAAGCAAAACTGTTGGAATGTTAAGTAAACTAAGACATTATATACCATTTTGTATTCTTATAAACATGTATAATGCTCTTATAACACCTTATCTCTCCTATGGACTTATTACATGGGGCCACGCCTCTAAAACACATCTAAATAAACTCACTATTCTACAGAAGCGCGCACTACGCTTAATTCACTTTGCAGACAGAAATGAGCACGCTATCCCTTTATTTGTCAAAACTAGCGTTTTACCTTTAAGTTTTCTTTATGTCCAAGCGGTCTCAAACTTAATGTATGATATAAATGCAAAACAAGCACCGCCAAATATTCTAAATCTTTTCTGTAGAACTTCTAGCATACACAAATACGCTACCCGCTCGTCAACCTCTCAGAACTTTTATATTAAAAATTCTAGAATCGACCGACAAAAATACTCTTTTTCACGTGTTGGAGCAAAAGTGTGGAATGGGATACCTGAAAGAATAAAAAAGTTGCCAAAACATAGTTTTAAGAAAGAAATGAAAAGAATACTATTTGACATTTTGAAAACTGAAGATAGCTACATTGAAATCGATAAAATAATATTTGATCTAAAGAATCATTAGAGAAGACACAAGTAAAAGTACTTTTATTAACTTAATATCTCAAGCTCTCCCTCTCTCTTTTCTCTTTTTTTTTTTTTTAATTTTGTTGTTGTTGTTGTTTTTTTGTTTTTGTTTGTTTGTTCAATCTCGCACAAATACACTTATCTTTTTTTCTTCTCTTTTTTAATCCTGTACTGTAATATAATTGCCTCTGTTTCAATAGACTGGCCTGCCACGATTAGCTAAGCTACCTGCAGGTCAGTCTAAATTGTAATATCTCTATTCACTTTATTTTTTAAATAAACCTTTATAAACCTTAAACCTTATAAACCTTATAAACCTTTATAAACCTTATAATCCGAGGGTAAATAAAGTAATGTATGTATGTGATGCGGTAATGTACATTATTAAGTTCTTTAACAATTTAGTAT
>JAEMWC010000527.1:552500-577500 GCA_016490735.1 Pachyseris speciosa
AAACCACAAACAGAAAGGTGCAACCGGCAGAAGCAATCGCGCTACACGTTTTTGCCTCGTTCGAACGACTCGTACGACTCGACAATAATATCACAGTATCCCTCGCTTACACTAACACGCTGAAAAAAAGTTTCCCTAAAGAGATGCATTCCTCTACTCGACAACTCTGTCTGTCCACTCGACAACCGCTTTCTCCATTCAAATGACTCGTAGGACTCGACAACACTATCGCAGTGACCCTTGCCATAGCTAACTCGCTCCAAAATTCTAAGTCCCCTAATGAGATGTATTTCGAACGGAGGCAATCCGTCAACATATTCTACCCTCCCTGTTAGTCTTTCATGCTTGCAAACCGACGTCCGGTAAGACGGATCGACTTTTGAAGAGACGGGTCGAGTCGGATCGACGACCTGACTCGACCCAATCGAACGGAATCGATCCGCCAACATTTTCTACCGTGCCTGTTAGCCTTTCTTACTGAATTTTTATAAGTCTCTTGCAAACCGACTTCCGGTAAGATTGATCGACATTTAGAGAGACGGGTCGAGTCAGGTCGAGACGGATCGACGACCCGATTCGATTCGATCGAATGGAGTCGATCCGCCAACATTTTCAACCCTCTCTGTAAAACGTCCTTGCTAAAGTCTCACGCAAACCGACTTCCGGCAAGACGGACAGACTTTTAGAAAGACGGTTCGAATCGGGTCGACCACGCGACTCGCACAACCGTCATTTTCGCGCGCGTTCATTAACAACGAGGAAGATCGCGCGCGTCCTTTAAAGAAGAGCAAGGTTAAAATCATTAGATTGCCTTGGGTGCAACCTGACTCCCGGTGAGTCCGATCGGACTCCAAGGAAACTGAAGGAAACTATTTTTGTAATATACGAAGACCTGCCAAAGGAACTGATTGACAGGCGACGTTTCCTGCTGCCGAAATTAAAAGCTGCCAAGGAGCAAGGACAGAGAGCCCACTTGAGCGCTTCAGAGTCAGACAAGCTGTATTGCAAATGTAACTCAGTCTCACACTAAAACCTAATTAATTCGATTGTCGGTTTCTGTAGCTTCTTTTCATTTCACGTAGCCATTTAACAATTTTACGTTGAGTAATTATCGTTTTTCTGGGAGCTGGGATGATTTTGAAATATAAATCTCTCCAGAGCAGAGATGCAACTAGCAATGTCACGAACTCGAACTGCTTGTTTCATGTTGGTGTTATTTTATGCATTTGTGTATGTTCTGTTTTGTGCTGGGGAAAATATAGAGATATCAAAATGGAAATAAGAGTGCTTACCATCACTTATTCAAAGCAGAAAGCAAAAAATGTCTCGCAACTAAAAAGGAACAAGACCGGTACGATCGACTGGAAGAACTAGAAAACGTCCTTTCCCAGGAAAATAACGCTGACGAATTAAAGAAAAACAACAGGATTACATTAGACTAAAACAGTAAGTTTCAATACTTTACGTAAAAAAAGGGAAAGGTGCAATCGTCCGGTCTAAAGCCAGGTCGATTGAGTTAGGCGAACAGCCAACAAAATATTTCTTCAATTTAGAAAAGCGAAATTATAATCGTAAAATAATCAGAGAAGTGAAACGGTCGGAGGGAGAAATTTTTCATGAAGAGGAGGACATATTATTGCGCATTGAACATTTTTATAGAGATCCGTTTATATCCAACCGCGTGGAAAGTACAACCGACTCATTCGAATCTTTTGTCGAGAACCTTGAAACACCAAAACTTCAGGATAACGAACGTGACAAATTGGAAGGAGAAATCTCTCTTAAAGAATATAAAAATGTTACGCGGACATTCGCTAAAGGGAAATCCCCATTTGACTGACGGACTCGCGTACTTGTTGGGACATGATTTAGTTGAGTGCTTTAACACGTCATTTAGGGAATGTGAAATATCGATTTCTCAGAAACGAGGAGTAATCACTCTAATACCTAAAGAAGATTCAGATCTTACTGATCTCCCTAACTGGCGACCAGTAACTCTCCTTAAATGCATATGAAGCGAAATTTTTCACTTGCCTGTTCGAAAGAGCTTTGAAAATGATGAAGAACGGCGTTTATTTTATTGTGATAGCACTCTTGGTTGCCGAGTTATTCAAGGTTTTTCATTTATGCAAATTAGAGGACTTGTGACGTCACAAGGTGGACACATAATGAAGTAAAATCACAAAATATGGAATATCTGTGCAAATACTAAGTCTACAGGGTTGAAATTTTGCAGGGTTGATGTGCTGCCAGAACTACACATTATGATAGTGGTTATGACGTCACCATAGTAACATACTTGTTACCAGACCTCTACCTTCCCAAACGAGAAATGCCTTATTTATTGCTCCAGAGTCTAACAAACTTTCTTATACTTATGCTGTGTAATGTCCATATTTGCTCGCACCCACTGAATGAACGTCAAGAGCAAACAGCACTTCTTGGGGAGGGAAGCTCTGATTTTATCCTTTGGAAAGGTAGAGATCTGGTAACGAGTATGTTGCTATGGTGACATCATCACCACTATCACAATATGTAGTTCTGGCAGGACATCAACCCTGAAAAATTTTAACCCTGTAGACTCAGTATTTGCACAAATATTCCATATTTTGTGATTTTACTTTTGTGATTCTTGAGGCCACTTACTCTAAAATATTTAAATTCATTTGGAAAAGGAAGAGGGACAAAATCAAGCGTTAAGTTATGTTTCTAGACTATAACTGGCCAAGGGGGCTTACGTGCACCCAGCGTGGAGAGTATGTCTAAATCGCTCAAACTTGTTTAGATTTCGAGATTCTTAATAAAGGACCAAAGGAGTGAGTTGTGGAAGGTACGGTAAGTTAAAATTTTTGTTTCGTTGTAATTATGACCAAACATTTCTTGAGGAGGCACATTTCCCAAACTTTTACGAGTTATTGTTACATTATTTCGCTGAACTTAAATCCTCTTACAATCCCCAAGACAGTGACCAGGAATGGGTTATATTCAATAACAAACAAATTCGCATAAATGGTTGAACAATTTTCTTTGGGAGCTGGTTAATTAGGAATGTTACTCCTATTCAAGATCTTCTGAGAGCGGATGGGAAGTTCCTCTCTCACGCAGAGTTCGTTCGAAAATACGATTAAATTGCAATTTCCTAACTAACATGCAGGTTGTATTGGCAGTCCCACAGCCTCTTATTAATTTTATTTTATTTTATTAGCTTCGCCAACTTAATATTAAATAGAAACAAACAAAACAAAGATATAGATGGTATAAAACGGGCAGGGGCACCGCAACAGCTTACGCCAATTACTGCGGGCCCGGAACACATAAAATTGAAATAACTGCGAGGATCATTCTTCATTTGATTTGAGAAATTAATGTGTAGTTAGTAGCAGCAATCAATGATTCTTGTGAGATTACAGGTTTTGTTGCAACTTGTACAGATAGACTTGAATAAACGAGGATCTTCAGGGTCATATAATAGGGCAGGTGCAAAACTAATGGACAAATCCACCTTTTTTTTCAGCGAGCGAGTTCTAACTAAATACTGATATCACTATAAATTTGCTTGAAATGAAAAATAGGTATTATTGCTGGTTTCTGATAAAAAATTCGAGGTACAAACACATATTGAAGGGGATTGAAATATGGCAAAGAGATTTACAGTTACACGCCACCACGATTGATTTCTTTTTTTTAGCAGTGCATAAGGATAGTTATAACTAAGCCGTCTGTAAAAGGTTCAGCAGCATGGAACAAGAGTTGCAATTTTGCCGTCTGTAAGAGGATGGAATCCTGGTTTGGTTGGCAATTTTTCCAGCATTAAGAAGGCAACCGGGAAATCTCTGTGATCTTTGGATGCTCTTGGCAAACGATCTGAAAAGACAGAAAATAATGTAGTAAGTGACGGACGGAGAGACCGAGGACGTGTTATGATCAGTAGGTGAAGTGGTGGGTGGGTAAGGCACAAACGTTGATTTGTGAATGAGAAAGAATTGAACTGAGTCACCTCTTATTGATACCGGCGAAACGTATGTATACAAACAGATCTCTTACTTCGCCTGACAAAAATTTCAATTTAAAAAGAAAATGACGGTGAATATAAAGGCCATGCAAAAATCTCACGGTTCTTGATAGGCTTTGTTTGAAAATACTCTTTTAGTTTTGGGTAAACTCAAATTCGCAGGGAAGAGTTCCATAATTTTTCTCCCCCGCCGTAAGAAAATGAATCTAGTGTGACCCTGGAATATACGCTTTCGCCAGTTTCAACATTGAGCTAAATACTGTAAGGCGAGATTTGTAGGCGTTGCTGAACTGAACTGAAATCTTTATTTAAGCCTTGAAGGATACAAACAGCTTAGGAGCATTAATTATACAAATATACTCGCAAAATATACATATACATAGAAACTATAAATTAGAGGACAAATTTTATTTACCCCGGGTAATATTACGTTACACTGCAGTAAATGGAAACCTTAACTTTAGCATGAAGCCTAATCTTAAAGCAGTCACTGAAGTTAAAATTACAAATTTAAACCATTTAGGGCTCAACAGATGAAGATATCGTTTAAAAGATGAAAGCTTCACCGACTATTTCAGGAAACCTGGGACGTCATTCCAAAAGAAAAGCTTGAATTATAACGGCATCACTGCATGTAAGAGAGAACGGTGTATCTTCCGTAAGCCACTTGCAGCCATCTCTATCTCCTTGTGCTTGCCGAGTTCTTTTATCATGTGCTTTACCCAAAATAGAGTTGAAGCCCGTTTTAAAAAAATTGAATATGCGCCCTCCTCGATTAAGCGCTGTCGTTCCAATAAGCGCCCCTTTTTTGGCCGAAATTTCCATAACCGCCCGGGCGCTTATCAGTCGACGAAATACGGTATCTGATGACAAAAAAAGCAATTTCGTGCAATTATCTGTTTCTTTCCATCTGAGTGGTCCATGTCTTTGAAACCTGTAACTTTCCCAAATCTCGGACTATGGTTGAAATGAACCATTGTTATTGCCAAAACTCCCAATTTCCATTTAATATGACTGTTTATTCTGTTGCAAAACCAAAAAACGCCCGCAGACAAAACAAAAATTCACGCAACTTTGCCTTGAAGGTCTTAAGCCAAAAATTCCTCTTAAAGCTAAAAGTTTACATTGGCAGCAAACTTTGACTCCACCTATTGTAACCTATTCCACATTTACCTGCTGACTCCTTTAGCCCGACCCCGATAACGCTGTTTGATTTCAGTTGCTCTCACTGTCTGTAATTTTCACGTTTGTCACCCAAAGGAATTCTGGAATATTCTTGCCTAAAAGCAGCATGGAAGTCTGCCAATTTCCATTTCACATATTTTTTAAAATTGTCGAGCCACCTGGTTCTGCTGGCAAAATATTGCACTGATTGCATTATTTACAAGTCAAAACTCGCCAAAATTGCCATGCCAGGTCTCAGAATCCACTCACAAAACGACTTAAGACACAACTTCACTCCGTGGATTGCCTTCACTCACTCGAATACTTTGAGCGGCCCACTTCGTGTGAAATTGCTTCTCACTGCTTCTCTATTCTCTACCCATCAACTTGGCTTTATGATGCGAGGCAGGGGGCTTCTAAGGTGGAAAATGGCTCGGAAAACATATTTATAAATCAAACAGCTGTAGTGAACGCCAGCTAACGCGACGAACGTGACAAGAAAGATAGAGCCTTCGGTGTTGTGGATCGGCAACATTTCCGCGGTAACCCCTAATTTGGAATAAGGAGGATCGACTTGACCTCCTGTCCTTCGGAAATTGCAAAAAAGATATAAAAAAAAAACGTCGGCGGAGAAAAAGTTAAACCTCAAAGTTTGCGGATTTTGGCGTTCTTACCTTTTCCATCTGTTGTCTTAAGTTCTTTTCCCTCCAGTGGGAGTGGTGTTCTTGCCTGATGCATAATCTGAATAGAGGAAAAAGGAATCGTTTGCGCCGGTGTAACATCAACTAATACCACTATGTGGAAATGCGCCGATTTAATAAACGTAAGTTAACGACTTACCTCGCCTACTGCAGACATTCTTGCCTAAAGGATAAAATGATTGGGATCCTGAAGTTTACGATTTGAACACGGCTTAATTTGAAGCGCCTCAGCAACGTACAAAATACAACTTGACTTTCCACAAATCAGGAAAGAAAGTTATGAGGAGAAAGCCGCAGGTTGAGCTTTCATATGGGACGTTGTGAAACCCATGATGTACTTGTGTTTAATTGCAGCATGATCGGATTTAGTCACGATTCCCAGCATTGTACGGGACCGACGGATTTGACACTGAAGACTTCCGCTCAGAACATGCATAAAATTGTTTTGTTTGTCGTCAAATATTGATCTCCTTATATGAAATTACCAAATCAGGTGAGGCAGCACGACTTAATCACTCGATAGGGTTGTGACATCAGATTAAAATTAAACTCTCCGAAAGAAACAATAATGAGCCGACCAAAACCTTAACAGATAACGCTTTCCAAACTATTTTCAGTTTTTCCAATTTGTTAATTTTCCACAGAAAACTTCCTTTTTATTCATTTTTGGCGGAGATCGTAAATTAGTGTCAAGATTCTGTCGATTCTTGCGGAGCAGAAAAAACAGACATCAAGAAATCTCATATTTAGCGGAGGGATTTTTATTGTCCTCACAAATCAAGCAACCAAGCAAACTAAACTACTGCTGGCAAAGACTACTTTCCTGGAAACTACAAAACATTGGAATCCAGGGGTCCGAATTTCGGACCCTTCAACTTAGTCCACACAAATACAAAATTAACTAGACAACGTCATACTTGTAAATCGAGGGGTCCGAATTTCGGACCCTTCAACTTAATCAACACAAATACCGAAAACTAGACAACGCCGGTCATACTTGTAAATCCAGGGGTCCGAAATTCGGACCCTTCAACTTAGTCCACAAAAGTACAAAATCAACTAGACAACGTCATACTTGTAAATCGAGGGGTCCGAATTTCGGACCCTTCAACTTAATCAACACAAATACCGAAAACTAGACAACGCTGGTCATACTTGCAAATCCAGGGGTCCGAATTTCGGACCCTTCAACTTAGTCCACACAAGTACAAAATCAACTAGAGAACGTCATACTTGTAAATCGAGGGGTCCGAATTTCGGATCCTTCAACATAATCAACACAAATACCGAAAACTAGACAACGCCGGTCATACTTGTAAATCCAGGGGTCCGAAATTCGGACCCTTCAACTTAGTCCACAAAAGTACAAAATCAACTAGACAACGTCATACTTGTAAATCGAGGGGCCCGAATTTCGGACCCTTCAACTTAATCAACACAAATACCGAAAACTAGACAACGCCGGTCATACTTGCAAATCCAGGGGTCCGAATTTCGGACCCTTCAACTTAGTCCACACAAGTACAAAATCAACTAGACAACGTCATACTTGTAAATCCAGGGGTCCGAATTTCGGACCCTTCAACTTAATCCACACAATTAATACATGTTACAGACATCATTACTTATAAATCGAGGGGTCTGAATTTCGTACCCTTGCTTTAGTGAATCTACAAAGATCTGTTTCTTGAAACACAATTCTTCTAAATCCAGGGTTCCGAAATAGAATCCACAAGAAGCGGTATTCAAAAACGAGACAAATGTAAATCTATAGGGTCCGAAATTCGGACCCTTGCTTTAACTGTTCTGCCAAATTCAGCAATAATAGCGTCACTTTATGAAATCCTAGGGTTCCAAAATTCATTGCCTAGCCTATTAAATGCTTAACCACTTTGAACTGGAACTCAAATCTTCAATCAAATTTCTAAATAAGCACAGGAATGTGGCCTCGTGGCTGACCATTATCGGCCTTTCAAGCTCATTTCACAATTGTCACGAAAAATTCAGCGAGGTTATAAATCACGGATGTACCAAAAGTGAACGCCAGTGCAACGCTTGTCAAATTCCTATATATGCCGGCTAATCTGATTACATTTTCAGCAGTTATACATGAAATACGGTAAGCTGGAAAACATGGAATCCGGAATTTCCACGGAATTCCGCCGGAATTCCGCCGGAATTCCGGCGGAATTTTCTGGACTGTTTTTTTTTTACTCAAAGTGATTGAAGATACTCCGAATGTACTCCGAAGATTTGACTGTACGAACTCGGAATATACTCCGAAGATCATCCGGGGATTGCCGAAGTCATCCGAAGATCCCTGAAGAGCAATTGAACCGCTGAAGAGAGATGGCGGACATAGTCGGACAGTCCCGAAGATTTTGCTGCAAATACAAATGGCCGGGCCCGGCAAAACAAAAATTGCAAGACAGATTATTACACCGCTCAAAATCCTATTCTTACAAAGATAACTGGCTGTATTGTCTCCGGAAGCGCTTAAATGAGCCAAACCAAACTTAGATAAAATGCCTCAAAGGGCGTGAAAACCACAGTCGCTAAACAGAAACAACAAGGGTTCAAACAAACAGGCGTTGAAACTTGTCACCCAGAAATGACCTTTGAGATCAAGTAAGCGACCTTTAAGCACATGGCTCCATTTAGTCACTAACATGAAAATCCTCTAAATCATCATGTTAACCCGCTGAAAACATACAAGAAGCTAAATGGGTCAAAAGACCGAAATAGAAGCGACAAACATGTGAGTAGGAGATGTGTAGGCCTTCCACCCCCATTTTACGGGGAATACTTTCGACTAGGTTAGGGTAAAACTCACTGTCAAAAATCCCGTGCAACTTACATAGAAATATTCAGAAAAATAGACCAGTCAAATCAATTTGTCCCCACAAATCTTTTGAAACATCACCATCCCTCTTCGGCGGTCCAGTTGTCCTTCAAGGAACTTCGGCTGATTTCTGCCATCCTCGAATGATCTTCGCCGTATATTCGGAGCTCGTGCAATTGCAATTGCAATTGCTCTTCAGGGATCTTCGGCAATCCCCGGATGATCTTCGGAGTATATTCCGAGTTCGTACAGTCATCGGAAAATCTTCGGAGTATATTCGGAGTATCTTCAATCACTTTGAGTAAAAAAAAAACAGTCCAGAAAATTCCGCCGGAATTCCGCCGGAATTCCGTGGAAATTCCGGATTCCGGATTTTCCAACTTGCCCATGAAATACCAAAATTTTCTGAATTTGGATTGCCGGGCATATAGTCTGTGTGAATTATCAGGCGCTTTGCGTTTAGCTGGCCTCGCTAAGAAAAATAAAACCTCTGGCACCCAGGGTAGACATTCCGTTGAATTTAGACAAAAATTTCAGGCTGCCGTTTTTTTAGTTCTTTGTGAAACCGTCCCCGTCAGTCAAACCTCAAATTTTACTACTATCGAGAATATGGCGATTCTATAGTATACCCAAGGTCGCAATAATGGGCAGCCACGAAGCCACATTCCTTTTCCTAATCGCTTGGCAATTCTATACGAAGATATGGTACTTTAAGGCGCTTAGAATGAGGTATTTCGTAGAAATTCTAAAGACTCGGCGCTTCTACAATAGCTTAATAACTATACTACGTGGCACAAAATGGCCCTTATGGTTCCTACCCGAACTAGAGAAGCGTTTATATCCTCAAAAGTTCATAATCCAACCACTGTCAGCGACGCTGGCCTGGCTTTCGGTTGGCAACTTCTTCAGCGGAGGTCGGTGGTACCCAGGATTATACTCCGCCATCCATGACCTTTAATATTTCTTGATTTTGAATCGACCGTGGCAGTGGTACTTAACATTTTCACAAGTTGGTTTTTTGCAACTACCTCAACAAAACTGAGAGATGTTTATCCACGATGAAGCGCTCAAGAGAATGCATGCACGTCTGTTGTGGTTTTATTTGAGATAAGGCAGGTATTGAATGTGTCACGTACTCACTGAGTGAATGGAGGTTTCAAGCCTAGAAAGTAAACTAGACTTAAACTTCAATCTTAAAAAGCACTTATAATCTCACGTTTTTTACATACATAGAAGATTTGGGTGACTTTTACAGTGAATGCTTCCAATCCGGTGTTCACGAGCGGAGACAAAAGAAATATTTCTTGTATCCGGTCTTCTTTTTGAACTAACCAAAACTATGCTGACGTAACCCTGTGGCTAACCGAGTAACGACTTTCTGAGCACTGCGCCAAAAATGATGTCTTCAGAAGCTGAGAGCCTTTGTGTTGCAAGGCAGGACTACTGTTTGAAAGCAAAGTAGAAGTCATGGGCACATTTTTTCGCGACAGGATTTAATGAAGTCATACGAAAGATCAAGTAAGTGGAAATGTGGTAGGAAACGTCAGGTCTACATGTTTTGATCACTACAAGGCTCGCGATCTTCACTAGGCTGAGTGAGCGGCGGAATTCGAAGTTACTACGGTTATCACTGTTATTAGCCATTGCAAATGTAAACTTTCTAAATTCAGTGTTCTAATTCAGTGTAGTATGAATTTTTAAAAGTCACTCTTTAATGAAATCTGTTTCTTATGCATTAGGCTTCATTTCAGCAGAATGCAGTTTGAATAAAATATGTCTTTGAACATCATACAATAAATGCTTGATTTTGTCTGTTGCGACTGCTCCGAAGACTGCGCCAGAAACACTGTAGAAAAGCGAAGTTTGAGTCATTAGGGTGCACAGGCCGTAATGAGTTCAAATTGGACATCTCGTAGATTTTGTTACATAATTTATATAAAATGGCATGAAGAGCTCTGTCCTAATAATAATCCCGTAAAACGTCGCCGGCCAAATGATTTCACCAATTGAACGGAACCTTGTTCCCAGCGGTGAGTATTATAAAACTGTTTCTAATTTAAGCAGAGTCAAGGATTTGCAATTCGGACCCTTATTTTCAGAATGAATACAGCGCTACGTACGTTATTGAGGAATTCAGGTGATTCCAAACTTATGATCGTTGCTTTCTGAACCAAGAGCTAGACAACAAGAAATTTTTTCATGCAAGATTTCAGCGGAGTAAAAAGTATAAGGGTCCGAATTTCGGACCCTTGCTTTCTGAACAGAGATAACAGGACATTTTTCACGATTTTAGCGGAGTAAAAAGCAGGGGTCCGATTTTCGGACCCTTGCGTTTTGAACCCGAGACAACAGGCTATTTTTTTACGATTTCAACGGAGTGAAAAGCAAGGGTCCGAATTTCGGACCCTTGCTTTTTGAACACAGATATCAAGATACTTTTTTGCGATTTCAGCGGAATAAAAAGCAAGGGTCCGAATTTCGGACCCCTGTTTTTTGAACACAGATATCAACTGTACTTTTTTGCGATTTCAGCGGAATAAAAAGCAAGGGTCCGAATTTCGGACCCTTGCTTTTTGAATTCAGATAACAAGAGATTTTTCATGATTTCAGCGGAGTCAAAATCAAGCCATCCGAAATTCGGTGCCTTGCTTCCCAAATAAAAAGAGCAATGTGCAGGTTATCTATATATTGTTGATTTGTGAGGAACAAATTTGCCTATCCGCAAAAAATAGAAAAAGTTGAATGCAGCAAAACTATATTTTATTGATGTCCACCAGTTTTAACAACTTCCAATGACAAGAAAGTGGTAAAAAATTGTTGTCCTCAAAAATAAGAAAAAGCAAGTCATACTTTTTTACCTCTTATTCCACCAAAATCGTGAAATAACGCTTATTTTCTCAACATAAAAAGGGTCCTACGATAATTCCCATGAAATTTATGGTTTTTAGCGGAGTGATTACGCTTAAAAAGATCAAAATTATAATATTCTGCGGAATTCTCTATTTTGGAAAAACTGAAAATAGTTTGGAAAGCGTTAGATCAACAGTGAATACGAAACCTAATCTTCGAAATGATGGTAAAAAATCGCTTCTTTACAACACTCGGGACGAAGGCAATAAAAAAGAAACTTTTCACTTAAGTTTTAAATGACGTCCCAGGTTTTCTCAAAAAGTCGAGGGAATCGTAACCAGAGGGAATCAATTCCCGTGGAAGGAATCGACCCTAAACCTAATCCGATCATGCTGCTTATGGGGCGCCATGTGTAAAAATATTATTTAGCGAAGACTTCCGCTCAGAACATGCATAAAATTGTTTTGTTTGTCGTCAAATATTGATCTCCTTATATGAAATTACCAAATCAGGTGAGGCAGCACGACTTAATCACTCGATAGGGTTGTGACATCAGATTAAAATTAAACTCTCCGAAAGAAACAATAATGAGCCGACCAAAACCTTAACAGATCAACAGTGAATACGAAACCTAATCTTCGAAATGATGGTAAAAATCGCTTCTTTACAACACTCGGGACGAAGGCAATAAAAAAGAAACTTTTCACTTAAGTTTTAAATGACGTCCCAGGTTTTCTCAAAAAGTCGAGGGAATCGTAACCAGAGGGAATCAATTCCCGTGGAAGGAATCGACCCTAAACCTAATCCGATCATGCTGCTTATGGGGCGCCATGTGTAAAAATATTATTTAGCGATAATCTTGCATTATTTTGTGTTATTTAGCAAATCGCAAATAAAGTAGCAATGTAATTTATAAATTGCCAATTCAACGAACTGAACGAATTGGTGATTTATAAATTACATTGCTACTTTATTTGCGATTTGCTAAATAACACAAAATAATGCAAGATTATCGCTAAATAATATTTTTACACATGGCGCCCCATAGCTGCTACCACATGAACAGCATGGGTACTACAATATCCCATATCAAATATCAAACTGCGGCTTTCTTCTCATATAACTTCCTTTATTTATTCGCTGAAAGTCAAGTTGTCGTCCGTTTCTGAGGCACTTCAAATTCAGCCGTGTTCAAAGTATGCATCAGGCAGGAACACTGGAGGAAAAAGAACTGAGAACATCAGATGGAAAAGGTAAGAACTTCAAAGTATCCGGAAAAATGTGAGGCGATTAATTGCACGAAATTGGTCTGTTTGTCATCAAATATTGGTCTCCTTATATTAAATTTACCAAATCAGGCAGCACGAGTTATCACTCGATAGGGTCGTGACATCAGATTCGATGATATCCGTCAAAGTCTTAAAATAAAATTAAACTCTCCGAAAGAAACAACAAGAGGCTACAATTAGCCTAAACTCGGGCTTGCAAAAAACAGTATTGCATCCCTAACTTAGCGCTAAACAAAAGAATAGAGGGAAGTCTGTTTTTCTTACATCGGACGCATTGTGCTTAGCTTGTGTTGGAGTCTATTTCTTTAGACCCCTATCAACATATATTCCTCTAAAATACAGCTCAACCAGTGAGAGCAATAATTATAACACTTGTAAAAAATATTTCTGAAAGAACAAGGAAAAGAGAAACAGAACAAATAAAGCCCGTGAAATATACCACTAAAAGACATCGAACCCGGGCTAACTGCGTCACACAATGACCTTTAGGCCACAGAGGTTCATCGTTATGCAAGGTGATAAAAATAGTGTATTGATTCCAAAAAACTTGTTTTCGCTTCGATAGATAATTGTTTGAGAAATGAAACGCTTACCGAACGATGTAGGATTTTTTCGCATAAACGTTAATGGAGTCTCGGTGAAATGTGAGTAGAAAATTAATCAGCAGAGTGAAACTGTTCACAAATACTTCAATCCAGGGTCATTTGAAACACAAGAAAGGAACGTTTCTGGACAGTTTCAAGTGACGCTAGTACATTTGTAAAAACTAATCGCTTATCATTCAAAAATTAAAGTCCAGAAATTGAGATCTTGTGGGAAAATAGTAAATTAACTACCTGTCAAAGTCTCAGGGGTGTGTGATATCCCGTACTTTAGTCATTGAACAAAATGTACGTCTCAATGGAGCGGATACGGGGAACACGGCAGTCCATCTGGAGTTAAATTTTGGTCATGTTAAAAGCTTTCTTCTCGCTGTTGAACTTGCAAACATTCGTATAGACACTTCTCTTAACATATTAGTTGTTGAGACTTCAAAGACACAAGGTGAATCGACGTTTTCCGATACGTGACAACAGGCATCATTCTTGCTGTTGATATGAGATTTAAACTTCCGAATCACCTCGGCCGTAAAAGGTCAAACTCCTTTGTCTGTAGTCTCTAATTTTTGGCGCTCCCCTCACGTCGCGTCTCCTCGCAACTTCGCGCGCGCACGTGTCTTTCCCCGCCCCACAATCCATCGCCAAAATTAGAGATTACTCGCAGCCTACAAAATGTACATCTCAATGAAGCAGACACGGGAAGACACGGCAGTCCATCTGGAGTTAAGTTTACTCATGTTAAAAGCTTTCTTCTCGCCCTTGAACATGCAAACATTCGCATAGACACTTCTCTTAACATATTGTTTGTTCAGACTTCAAAAGACACAAGGTGAATCCACATTTTCCGATACGTGACAACAGGCATCACTCTGTTAAAAATAGTTAGCGCTTGCGCAGAAACGCCGGAAGTGAGCTTTGTGGATGATACTCGACGACGAAAAAGAAGAACCGTCGGTAGTTTTAGTCCCGGGCGCCGCGCGAGACGCGGGAAGCCCGAGTAATAATGAGCACACTAAAGCTTTACAGATCAACGGTGAATACGAAACATAATCTTCGAAATAATGATAATAAATTACTTATTTACAAACCTCGTAACAAAAGAATTAAACAAATCTTTTCACTAAATTTTTAAATGACATCCCAGTTTTCCTAAAACAGTTGGTGAAGCTTACATCTTTTAAACGAGAGCCTTCATCTGCTGAAACCTAGTAACCGGTTTTGTCATGTTAACCGTTTAGGTAGGGCAAACAAAGTTTCCGCCTTCTAATGTATAGTTTGTATTTTTTTGGAGTCTTTAATTAGTGTTTCAGTATTCCTTTCCCTTTTTGACACTTAAGTAAATGTTTCAGTTAGGTTAAGTATGATCTCCTGACGGAGATTAACAAACCTTTGCACGTGCCGTGATGTCTAAACCCTGACTGAGTTGGCTCTAGCGACATAACATCATAAAAAAGACGCTACTTGGACATAAAAACGACCTCATGTTTGCTATGTGAACATTGACATATAATCAGTCTGAAATATCCCTATTTTTTAGGACAGCCGTGACGTCACGGATCCATTGTTCTTGAGGAAGATGGCGGCATTTTCTCGAAGGTGGCTCGGGTCGTCAGAAATCTTTTGTTTTCTGACAAGAATGGCATCATCATCATCCGGAACTTTTGACAACGAAACAGCGAGAGGAGTCTTCAGTAGCCATTTTAAAAGCGAAGTGGAAGAGAAATAAGTAGAATTTTCGCCAACATCTTTGATCGTGAACCCAAGGTAGCCGCCGTTTTCGAATCGTTTTTCAAAGGTAGGTTGAGAGTTAGCTCAGATTCTAGTATTTTTCGAATTTTCCTTGTGTCTATTCGGATTGTTTACTGATTCTAGTGTTCTTAAAGTTCATGCCAAATTCCAGCGTTGTAAAAATCTCTGATTTTTTGTAAACTCTTTTTGAAGGTTAGGTAGTCATGTTTACTGAAACCGCTGTTGTAGCAAGACTTGAGGATTGTTATATTTCTTTGTGCTCATATCAATGCGTGGGAAGTCTACAAAAATAGAACCGAGATTATCGAATTTCCATGTTACAATCTTCGATTACTCACCGTTCTGGCCCAACTTTTCCGCGATTTCTGACATTGCCACTTCCCTTTTATCCCTGTTCTTAAAATCTGGAGATCGCACATCATAAAAACAGCTGTATTCTGGCCATAATTCTACAAGTTTCTCCTCCAGCATTACTTCACTGAGAACGCTACCGGACGCCATGTTTCTGAAATCACGTGAGTAGGCCATGATCTATTAAATTCTCAAAATTGCCGCGACCGACGGTAAGGGTAAAAGAAGGAATGAGTTTGCGGAATGGCATGTGGCATAACTTGCGGAATCGCATAATTATGCGGGTAACATGTGCGAAATTAATTCGCAGGAAGTACACTGAACAGTTATCGTGTCATAGGTGTGGGGGTAGTCATTCAGGTCACTCTTGTAAATTTAAGTCAGCAAAATGGTACAAGTGCTCCAAAATTGGGCATTTAGCTTCTGTTTGCCGTAGTAAGGATGAAAGAAAGACAGGTAAAGTTCATAGAGTACAGGCTTCGGAATCTGGTAATGATGAGTGTGAGAATTATGATGAATTAGGAATTTATTCTTTGTATTCGCTTGACCAAAACAGGCCTAATCGCAACAGGTACACTATGGAAATGAAAATCAATGGTAAACCATGTATGATGGAGTTGGACACAGCTGCGGATTTCTCAATAATGAGTAAAAGTGAATATCTTGAGAAATTTGCAGATAAGCCTATGACTTCCTCACAAGGTTTGTGTATGCAAACAGGATGACATCTTAATAGGGGGAGATGACTGGCAGGAAAATCTCAAGATACTTGCAGACGTGCTGGACAGATTACACAAATACAATTTGCATTTAAAATTACCAAAGTGCGAATTTTTGAAACCTGAAGTGGTCTATCTAGGCCTGTGAATAGGCGCTGAAGGTTTACAGCCAGTGGAGGAGAAGATCAATGCAGTGAAACGAGCTCCAGCCCCACAAAACGTGAGTGAACTAAGGTCTTTCCTGGGTATGGTCCAGTATTATCATTCCTTTTTGCCAGGGCAGATTGTCAAAGCTTTCGAGGCATGCAAGGAGGGCCTTACCAGTGATTCGTTGTTAGTCCACTATGATCTGAATCTTAAGCTTACGTTAGCTTGTGATGCATCAAGTTATGGCTTGGGGGCAGTACTGAGTCATGTAATGGAGGATGGCCAGGAGAGGCCGATACCCTCACGTACCCTTAGCTCAAGTGAGAAAAATTACGCCCAAATCAGACGGGAGGCCTTGTCTATCATTTTTGGGATTAGGAAATTCCACCAGTTCCTATATGGAAGAAAGTTCACTTTAGTGACTGACCACCAGCCATTGCCAACTATTTTGGGCCCTAAAACTGCTATACCCCCGCTTGCAGCTGCCCGTATGCAGCGGTTGGGCGATAGTCCTTTCAGCGTATGACTATCAGATTGAGTACAGGAGCTCTGCGAAGCATAGCAGCTGTGATGCACTCTCTAGATTGTCCCATGAAGATTCTAAGATAGGCAGCGAGAGTAAAATCTACAGTTTAAGTGCTATTGATAAGGATTTTCCTATAACTGTAATGGATATCGGGAAAGTCACTTTACTGGACGTAGTGCTAAGCAAAGTACTTGATTGGGTCATGTTGGGGTGGCCTGAGGCTAGTACTGAAGATTTAAAACCTTACTATACCCGTCGGCATGAACTTTCTTGTGAACAAAATTGCATTCTTTGGGGCTCCAGACTGATCATTCCCCAGGTATTTCGAGGAAAGATGTTAAAGGAGTTGCACTGGGAGCACCCGGGTGTTTGTGCAATGAAAGCAATAGCGCGTACCTGCATTTGGTGGCCCAAGATGGATGAGGAGATTGAAAGAGAGATAAAATTATGCTCAGTGTGTCAGAATGTCCGGAGCTCTCCACCTAGTGCCCCTTTGATACCATGGAAATGGGCTACACGACCCTTTCAGCGTATTCATATCGACTTTTGCCAGAAGGGCAGTGACTATTTCTTGGTAGTAGTTGATAGCCACTCCAAGTGGATAGAGGTACAGCACATGACCCTAATTACCACAGAGAAATGAATTACGTCTTATATTTGCCCAACACGGATTGCCAGAGGAAGTGGTATCAGATAATGGGCCACAATTTGTTTCAAATGAGTTTGCTGAATTCATGCATAAGAATGGCATCAAACACACTCGAACGCCTCCTTACCACCCACAATCAAATGGTGCTGCTGAAAGAGCGGTCAGAGTAGTAAAGGAGGCGCTTGTCAAGCAGGTTTTAGAGGGAAACAAAAGTAGTTCTATCAAATATAGACTCGCAGATTTTCTTTTAAGGTATCGTACCACCCCTCACAGCACCACAGATGCCATGCCAACTGAATTGTTGATGAGACGTCGCCTGCGTACTCGTTTAAGTCTAGTGAAACCTGATTTAGCCCAAACCGTAGAGAGTAAACAGAATAAGCAGAAGGAATATAAGGATTTAAAGAGTCATCAGGATAGGCTGTTTAGAGAATGACATGGTTCGAGTGAGAAATACCCAAGCCAGTAGCAACACTGAAAGGTGGATTCTGGGAAGGGTAGTTAAGGTCTGTGGACCCAGAACTTATTTGGTTAAGACTGGCCATAAAACAAGATCTGTTCATGCTGATCATTTGATCAAAGCTTATGATAAGGTACCAAATGAAATTAGAGGGTTTGTTGCTGTCCCAGAATTATGTGAACAATCTAAGTTAGGTAGGTATAGATGATAGGCAAGTTTCAACCAGCGTGCCGCAGCCGCCAGTCGATTTCCCAGGTGAGAATAGTGAGGCAAGTTCTAGTGTTAATGAAGGGCATGTTAACACTCCATCGCCTGTTGTTCTGAGGCGATCAGAGAGAATCAGAAAACCTGTTGACCGATTGGATCCATAGCTGATGTGATGGTTAAATATTGTGTCACTTGTTGTAAGAATGTCTTATTTCTCAGGGGAAACAGTGTAATATACTAAGTACCCTATAGTACTTATTGTGTTAGTACCCAGAGTGCATTGCTGTAATAAAGTTGTGTTGAATCGGCCATGTTGTGTGTGTGCCTCGTGGTTATTCTCAGCCAAATTTATTTACAAAATACTACACCTAGGTACCAGATGTTATAAAATTTCTCGGTCAAATCCAATTTGTTTTCAGTAAATTGTTGTTACCGAGATCAACAACTAGCCCCTTCTCTAGAGAATCATTTTACGGTTAATAATCTTGATCTTGTGTATTGGAGCTCGCGATCATTAATCGCGTCTGCCAGCCATCAGAGCCTATCGTAAGCTTGTTGCTGATCTCGGTGACAACAAAATGTTGAAAACAAATTGGATTTGACCGAGAAATTTTTCGCTACACGGGACTTGTGCTTTGCGGGGATAGACTTGATAATAATATTTTACAAATCAACCCGCTTGAAGTGATTTGCCTTGAGTTTGCGTTTATAGGATTAGTCAGTTCGCAACTGATTATAATATTTTCCTCGTTTGTCGCTCGATCTTCGCGAGTTCAGTTATTCAAGGCATATCATAACAACAAAAGCAGCTCGACCGATAAACAATAATAAGCCTCTGCGAGACTCCGTTCTTAAATTACTTACAATCGACTCCGGAAAAATAGAATTTTATTCAAGCCATTTCAAAACTGCTAAAATAGTTTGACCTACATTGTGAAATTGACAAGATGGCAAAAGCTCGCTTGTCTCGCAGCCGAACGATTCTTTCGTGCATAGCTTCACAAATATGCTGCAAATATCATTCGCGAACAGGCTAATCCTATGAAAGCAAAACTCAAGGCAAATTTCATCACCTCAAGAGTTCATAAGTGTAATGTTTATACGAAAGCAAGCCCGATGGAGGGTAGTTGTGACCGAGATCGGCAGCAACACAGCTTGGTTTAGCTGTTGAATAGTTAAATCCTTCAGTTGAATTAATTTTTCGCGCCATTTTGCATACATTACATTCCGCATAATTATGCGATTCCGCAAGTCATGCCACATGCCATTCCGCAAACTCATTCCGCCCTTTACCCTCACCGCGCAAACGATGAGGAATTTGCCTCGCGAGGCAAAATTTCTCACCAAAATTTCGCCGCACACTTGAGGAAACGGCTGAGCAAACTGCCTCGCGAGGCATTTTGCTCAGCTGTTTCCTCACGTGTGCGGCGGGCTTAAACGTGGGTATGCCTCCACAAAATTAATTTTGTAAGAAAAAGTTTGTAATAAAGTAAAATATGTTCACTCCCTTGCAACTCGGGTTCACTTTAATTGCTCAACTGAAACAAACTTTCAATCATTTTACGGCAGATATGCAAACCACAAGCAACAATTTCTCAATGTAGGGTCTGTCAGTTTGAGCACCACATTAGAGTCAAAAATTGAACATAAGGATTTAGACACTACTTAAGTTTTTAATGGAGGCAAGAAAATATGTGGCCTGATAGTACGTAACAAAGTATTGGAGAATGTCACAAAATTAGTGGAACTCCATTGTATATAAATTAGTATGTGTAATCAAATGATGACGAGTGAAATTAGGAACGAGGGAAATTATTAGAATTTTGACAAAACGCAAGTAAAATTATTTCCTATTTTCACGAGTATACCATTTGATTACCTTTTAATATTATGGGTGACAAATTACACTCACAATCGTGGGTTTTTGAGTTGTTTATTGTATCGAGAACTCCACGCTTTGAAAAGTTTAAAGCACACATTTTGGCTAAAGTTCACAATTTTCTGAATTTTTCGACAAAAAGCCCTTTGAAATCCTTCTTGCTGTTTATAAAATGTTTCAAAGTTGAGTCAGCTGTCAAATCTTCGTGTATGATTGGCTATAGCGATGTTTCTTGTTTATAAACATAGACGTCATTCTTAGACATGCGCACTTTAGTGGTTGGCAAAAAGCCGGCTTCGTTCTGTTTTCATGGCTTCCACGTGCGATTCCGAGTACGTAAAAAGTCTCGATCCTGCTGCAAGATCGCGATATCACTTTAAATTAAGCTACAACAAAGATGCAAGTAGCCTTCCCGACCCATACAATGTGAAAGGATGGACAAGTAATCCCAGTTCTTGGTCAGGTTCAACATTTGGGGATCTGTACACGTATTTAATCGAAACGTTGGGTATTTACACGAGGGAGAGTCTAAAAGCCTTCAAGTCGCTAGAAGCGCATCAGTTTGTCATCAGTGGCCACGTTAAACCATTATGGTATCATTCAGTTGGAGACAATATCCTTTACTGCTTCATTAAAGGGAAAGTAATTTTGTCCCAGAGAATTAACGATCAGCCGCACGATGCGTGGGTTTGCCTTCATAAAAAGGGCGCCAGTCTACACGCAGCACATTGCACATGTATGGCCGGGTAAAAAAGATGTTGCCGTTTTTTCGGTTACTTTCATTGCTACGCATACTGTTCATTTAGAAATGACATCAACTCAGAAAAAAATCCGAGTTGATGTCATTTCTAGATTTAATATTCTTTGTAATACTCACTGTTCATTTAATAAAAGAATGGGAATAAAAAATAAACGGCTGCAACGCGAGACAAACAAGGGGCGTTCTACGAAAAAAAAGGTGTATTTCGTTTTTCTCGATCGCAGGCTTAGAGAAGTTTGTAGTTACGTCAGACTTGCAATGGTCATCAGTGAATACTTGTGAATTAGTGTTTGATAATTTGGTAACCACTTTAAGGCACAACAAATTTTAATAACTTTATTATCATTAATGAAACATTTCTAAGTATAAAAATTGCAAATAAACAAAGCAACTCAATGTTAAGCGACAAAGCAACTTTATGTCTACAGACAAGCTTATCCTACACAATCTGTTTAATCAAGTAAAACCACAAGTTACATACAGTGCTTTTTGAAACATTTAGTCTGTGATGCAATCCTTATGATGCTACAATATCAAAGTTATACAATCCAGTTTGTTAATAAAAGTTATAATGTATTGATGAAACAGGCATCAGCATACATGTACATTTATTTTATTAAACAAGGTTGTCAATTTGAAACAGCAGCAGAGATCATTACTATGTTGTCAATATGAGGAACAAGGGAAAGTGGTTAATATTCCAGCAAGTATTTTAAAATTCTTGAGACGTTCCATCATTCTTTCAACATGAATCCGCACCCTTGCTAGTCTTCTAGACTCCTCCACATTTTTCATGCTTAATTGTTTGACTCCTTTGTAAAACTGGGAATAGCAAGTGTTGCTCTCCTGGAGGCCAATTCTTCCTCGATTAAAAAGCCCCTGTCAGCATGAACTTTGTCTCCGTATTCCAGGTTGTTAAGGAAACCAGATATCTGTGTTATTAGTTTGTCAGATGCCCTTCCCCCGAAAGCGTTAGATCCCAACCAGTATCTTAACCATATTGTGATGCTTATAGTTCGACCATGTTAAAGCTCTTAAATATGTCAAGTTTCGTGCATGTTCCGCACAGAAAACTTCAGTGCAGTCTATAATAACTCTACCTTTCCTAAAGGAGGGTTTAAAAAACGGAAGGTAATGTTCAAATAAGCTTGAAGTCTTTGGAGTTCTCCATATAGAGACTTATTCTCCTCTTTCTGTGCTGGGTGTTTTATGGTTAGATCAGAGATTTTTGTTTCACTTTCTTCTCAGATTCTTTCAACCTCTCTATAAAGAGACTCGTTTTCTTCTTTCAGTGCTTGGTATTTCTGGATTAGATCACCAGGATTACGCATTTCAGTGTCTTCCTTTTCTAAGAAAGGGAAAACAGAAGAAGTGGGGAGAATTAAAATCACAAAATAAAGAATCATCTATATGAAAATTTCTGAAATTATTCTACTGTACAATTTAAAAATTAAAAGAATTTTCTGCATTAATGAGCGCTTTAAACAATGCATTTTAACTTGATTGATTGATTTCATGCATTACATTTTATCATCATCTATGACATAATCCATATGTAAGTATTCTGTAAGCAATTGTGTTATTTTTTATTTCAACAATTTCCACGATTCGTCTTAACCTTCACCGGCTTTTGTATCTTGTTCAAGATTGAAGTTTATATCATCCACTTGCAACCTCACATCTCCAGTTTCTTCTTCACTGGATAGTTTTATATTTTTGTCATCTTTAGCTTAGGACCTACGAAGTCTGCGTTCGTTCCGCACTTTTTTCTTCAAGGATAATTTAAGAGCCAACTGCAAGCTTTCGTCACCACAGCCCATGGCCAAGTTTGGAATATAATCAGGATCATTTGGTTCATCGCTAGTCCTCCCTGAAGAAGACGAAGAGCACATTAAAAGTTGTCTTCCACGATTCTATTTAAGCTTAATTAAATTAAGTTATACGAGCGCGAATCTTACTTCCTAAATTCGATGAATAGTTTGGAAATTCAAGACACGCTACAAAAGAGGAGAATTTATGGTAGAAACAACCACTCATGTATTATCATACGGCTTACACTGTTATTAGCTTCGTACCTGAAAAGAAGTGAACACTGCAGACTCGCCAGGACTCGGACGGCTTCCAATCTTTCCTATGAAGTGCATTGATCCAAGCCGTCCGCTTTGGTTCACTTTCAGGAAATCTAAAAATAAATTTATTCCCAATGCATTTGTGAACCGATTTGTACAATTTATTACGCAGCAGCTGACTGGCATTCTCCTCACAAACCCTTTTCTTACGCAGTAAATTTAATAAGAAACATCAAACCACGTCGTGTTTTTGCCAACCACAGAAATAAACATCCCCACGTGACCTAGGCGTGACGTCACGGGAAACATCGCTACAATTCGTCGTGAATGAACTGAAAACGGCACACGTGTAAAATGCGCTTAAAATTCGATTGAGGCCATTTGTGTATTTGTCTTAGTGTTAACACGCTTTGAAGTATAAATTGTCGCTAAAAGTTTATTACATGACCAAAGAAAACTGACCTGCATGAAATTCAGGCGAAAATGTACAAAGTTAAAACTTTACACAAAATGTAAGAGGCGCCAAACACAGGGTTGCGGACAATATCACGGCTCGTTGTCCACAGATGGCAGTGAAGATGAAGCGTTAGCCTGTCCTTGATTGATTACCACTTTACAGTTATGGAAATTGTAGACGTGGCCACTGCTCACCGCTGCACTGGACTGAATAAGCGGCTGAAGGGGAACTCGACTGGTTGCCTGGTTAAACTGGATTTCTTTTCCATCAATGATATTAGATAGTTGTCGTTGCTCGTCTTCGTTGCCGGAGTCGTATGCTCCAACGCTTTGTTCTTGTCGAAGGCCAGTTATTGGGGACCTTCAGATCCGACTACGACTACGACTACGACTACGGGATTTCCAATGTGCACCCAATACGCATGCGCGATAGCGTGAGCATGTCACGCCAACTCGTTCTGTCTTGAAAATCTCGTTGCCGTCCTGTCGCGGACTACGAGATTTTCAACAAATCTCGTTCCCAGAGTACGAGTTCACTGCAGGTGCAAAGGCGGGTTAAAAGGTTAGTCTTTATAGCTGTTTTTAGAAGTTTAAAGCGTTTATTCTTTCGATTAGAATTTTTCAGTCCAAATATAATGAGAATTATTAAAATCAGAAGTTAAGGTAATTCCCCTGAAAAGGATGTACTATTAAGATTTTTTTCAGACTAGGCACAATTGATAGTCATGCATAGGACATTGAAAAAATGCAATAAAAAGATGGGGTCACCGTGCTTGTTTTCGCCCTGCATGCCTTTTTTTCTGAGTGTTTTTACGGAGTTGTGCGAGAAATTTTCGAACCATGAACAACTGAAGAAAGCTGTTATTGTGTAGCAAAAACTATGAATGGTAGTGAAAACTAGAGCCTAATTGTTTTTCTGGGCTATATTCTTTTAGTATTGTGATTTGAAATTGTCCAATCTTGCAAATAATGTGAGGAAATTGGACCACTTCGTCATCATCTCAAACTCCTTCCTGGCACCAAACTCAGAGTTTCACCCCATTTATATATAAATAATCCAACTTCTACTATTAAACTTTTTTTCTCCTTTAAATATGTTTTTCGTGTGCCTATTACAAGTACATTATACCAATAAAAAAGGGGGGTCACCGTGCTCGTTTCTTTACAAGACGACGACAAAGGGAAAATTTCAGCTGAAAAAGCTCAATGTCAAGGCAAATTCGCAATGTTTCTAGTGTACGCGCGCACGAGCGCGCGCTAAATGACGCCGTAAATTATGCGCAGTAAGGATGCGCCATGCAATTGAGAGGAATCACCTTAAGTTAAAGTTTAATAAGTTTATAACATACTGTGTTTTTCAGTTTCACAACTACATGACAATATGGCGAGAGAGCTGTTTATCTGGAAAATCGAGCACGAAAAAATGCTTCTCACAGAAGTAATCACCATTGAACCATACCAGTTTAAAGCTGGGACTAAAGAAAGAGGGTCAGCTTGGATAGAAATTGCGGATCGTTTGGCTGGTTGTGGATTAAAGGTGACCCAAAGATCAGTATGAGAAAAATTTGACA
>JAEMWC010000527.1:582500-614727 GCA_016490735.1 Pachyseris speciosa
ACAATATGCGCAGTATATGATGCATTCCATAAAAACAAACCTCCTATTCCTACTCAACAGCTTCAAGAAGCGCTAAGGCTTATTTTACAAGAAAATTCGTTCCAATTTAATGGACGAGATTATCTCCAAACACATGGAACTGCTATGGGGACGAAAATGGCTGTTGCCCTCGCCAATACCTTCATGGCAAAAGTCGAAACAGAAATTATAAGCCAAAGCGTGATTAAACCGCTCGTTTGGAAACGCTACAGAGACGACATTTTCTCCCTCTGGAACACTAGACAAACAGAGGAGATAAAACACAGTTCATTGAGAAAGGAAACAAACACCACCCTACAATTAAATTCACGGCTGAAGTTTCAGAAACTGAAATAACTTTCTTGGACACCATCATATACAGACTATACAAAGGCGCAAGAATCGAAACAACATCAGTTCTTGATGTGCGAACCCATTTCAAGCCTACTGAGACATTTCAATATACACATTTCTCATCCTGTCACCCACCCGGTGTTAGGAGGGGATTTGTGAAAGGAGAGGCTTTATGACTTCTGAGGACAAACTCTCCTAAAACAATATTTTTAGAGAAAGTAGAAAATTTCAAAACACACCTTGTTGATAGAGGTTACCCTAAAGCCTTTATCCAAAGAAACCTCTCAGAAGTAAAGTTTCAAAACAGGAAACAAGCCCTCCGACAAAAATATAGCTTCAAGGCTAAAAACACGCGAATGGGGAGTCGCGCAGGCCTATCTAACCCCCCTTTTTTTACACAAACCCCACAGAAATGTTTGCAAGTGGAGGCATGTGGGCAAATCGCCCTAGTCCCGTCATCCGTGTCCCTCATACGGTAGGAACGCCTCTGACATTAACTGCTGCACGGCCTTACTGAGCCTTTTACGTAACGCAAATATGCAAGTACAGTAGACGCGTTTTATTACTTTTAAGTAGTGTAATCCATATTTTTCCATGTCAACTGGAGCCCTAGAAAATAAATCCCAGCGAAAAAAGTGGTAGGGCTATAGCCCTACCAGCCCCTCCCCCTCCGCGGTCCCTGCTTTGAGACTGGAGAACTTAATGAGAATCCACCATATCAAATTGTTACAGTATGTGGCAAAGAATGAAAGAGAATGTGGAAGAAAATAGACCCTATGCAAAATTGGCTGCCTTTAAATTATTCTTTTGTTCTTATTCAAAATAGCCTCACTAACCTCACTTTTGAAATCATTGTTATCCTGATCGAGGTTAGTGAGGCTATTTTAAATATGAACAAAAGAATAATCAAAAGACAGCCATTTTTGCATAGGGTGTATATTAGCCAGTTACTAACTGATTTAATAAGTAGGTCAACAAGGACCTTAACTTGTGGCTAATATAAAATATAATTAAAAATTATTCACCAAAGTGTAGGTGAATAGTGGTGGATATTTACCGAGCTGCGAATCGGTGAGGTAAATATCCACCACTTTCACCAACACTGAGATGAATAATTGCTTTAGTATATACTACACAAGCTAAATAACTAGCAGACCAAACCATTACTTTATGTGTGACATTATATATACTCACAAGCGGTGGGAAATTTTAAAACCTAGCGCGCCGGCTGCCTGGAGGTGAATAGTACTTTGGTAATCACCTCCGAGTTAACCAATCAGCTATATACTAAGAATTATTGTATACCACACAAGTGAATAGTGCTTTTCGCATGCTCTGATTGGTTAACTCGGAGGTGATTAGCAAGTACTATTACCTCCAAGCAGCCAGCAGGTGAGATTTTACAATTTCCAACCGCTTGTCGGTATATTGTCACATATAGAGTAATGTTTTAATTTGGTCTGCTAATTCAGCTTGTGTGGTATATACTAAAACAACTATTCACCTCAGTGTCAGCAAATATCCACCACTATTCACCTCCACTTCGGTGAATATTTGTTAATTATTGATCGACAATTACATCATACAGCAATCGATCATAATTTAATATTGTGAATTGCCATCAATTGGATTTATATAATACGAAAATAATCAGTAAAGGACATATCCCATTAGGTGTAACAACTGACTGGAATTTTAATGCATACACCCTTTTGTGCCCATTGTAAAGCACTCTCTGGTGTTCTCCTGGTCTGGCAATCGGTCTTACTGTGCCATCCACGAACCCCAATAATTGGACAACGCAGATCCTCTGCCGTAAATTGCATCCGCAAATCTCCGCAGACAGTCGGGCTGCAGCCAGGGCTGGTCCAAGCTTCGTAAAAGATATCCATAGTTATCAAAGATGTGGCTTGAAACTTCCGAGATAATCTCGCTTAGTTCTGGCACAGATCTCCCAAACCTGGGAATTAAGTCGCTCAATCTGCACGGATATGCGAATCTTCGGAGAATGCACAGACCTTCCATTCCACTCGCTACAGTCCCGTTTCTACAAACAAATGCGTCAGGAATGGCCAGAACTTTAGCTAACAGGGGCAATTCAGAAAGTCCGAAACGAAATTCAGCCTTGCATTCTTCCTCCGTAACGCGAGTCAGGTCAAATCGGTCGTATGACCACTGACGGGAAAAGATGGATTTTTCTTGTTTACCGTTTCGAATAGCGTCAAAAATTGGACTTCATCGATAACATCCTCCATGAACATAAATGCCAGGGCATCTTGTTTTGTTTGTCTACTAAACATCAGTTCCGCGACTGACAAAATGTTACAACTTCGTACTCACAAAATTACTGAAACATTTTTGTTGCGAGCTGACGACGGCAACGACCGTGTCTACGAGATAAGACCCAGGCCAGGGGAGACTGGGAAGCAATGGCGGAGTGAAGATGTGTTGAAAAACCGTCCGCCTAATATTACTTATTTGGATGACTTAATGGCAGATTTTCTTAAGCTACTGCTCAGAAGAAGAAGAACAAGACAGTTATCCTTCGATAGTTCCCTAGATACCTCGCCAGAACCAAAGAAACTTAAAGAGTGTGACAAGTCTTACTCTTCCGAAGGCGAACGCGACGAAGAAGGGGACGACATTATTCTATCTGCTCTGAATATGGCCGAAGACCTTCAAAAACCACTGCAGGATATTCTTAAGAAGCTGGAAAAGTTGGATGCCATCGAAGAAGCAGTGAATAACCTCGGGAAGTCTTTCGAGAAGCTAGAAGGAAGAATACATACTCTCGAAGATGCGTACGCTACCACCAAGCGCGATGTTGAAGATCTTAAAGAAAGTTTGAACGCAAACGAAATAGATAAAAAGACGACAGCCGAGAGAATACAAAAGCTCGAAGACGACACAAAATCGAGCCTAGCAGCCCTACAGAAAGAGCATGAAGAGCTCCGTGCCAATTTTAAACTGATCGAGGATAAGAACTTATATTTGGAAGCATATTCTAGGCGCGAAAACATTAAGTTTGAAAACGTTCCAGAACAAGAAACGAACAAAGAGGACACGGAGACGGTGCTGCGCACCTTCCTGGAAACGGAATTGGGTTTTGGTGACGCTGCCAATATTGAAATACAGCGAGTTCATCGTCTAGGAAAAAAGAGAGGAGAAACCCCCAGACCCATACTTGCTAGATTCCTACGATATAAGGACTGTGGAAAGCTTCTTTCGCTGGGACATCGTTTACGAGGAACCAACTACAAAATGTACCAAGATCTTCCGTTTGAGATCGTCGAACGTAGAAGAGCACAGATGGAAACCTTCAAAAAGGCAAGACGCAATAATATTCCCGCAACCTTCAGCAAAGCCCAGCCTGACAAACTGTACATAAGGGGAAAATTATGGCCTTTTGGAATGCCATTAGATCTGTGAGTTTAATAACACGTCTTAAATATTTAAGTTTTTAACTTTTAGTATTCTTCTTCAACAATTTATGTCGGCTCCGTTATTTCACCTGAAGATTTCTTTATTTAGTCAAAATTATGACCGGTGGACGGGACGGAAAACACGCCTCTGTCGAAATACATCTCTTTTCTTGAACTTTGCTTGCTTTTTCGATTCTGGAAATCAAGCAAACTAGATTTCAACACAAATGCCGCGCTCAGTCGGTGACCATTTTTATCTTCGTTTGGTGTGTTCATGTACTTGTATGTTCTCTTACTTTTTTCGTCGGGGAAAAAGTGTCCTACAGCTATGTAAATATTTCCTTTGAAAGACCTAATCTTGATTCTATGAAACTTCGTCCAACGAATGTTTGTTTATGGAAATCAACCCGAACAGCTTTGCATTCGAAATACCGCTTCAGCTCAAAAGATGCAAATCAAACAGGTAACACCTCATCTTTGCTGGTTCACTGTTTAAAACAATACCCTGTTATTAACAGTAGTAATGGCTGACTAAAAATTGCATCTATGAATGTCAGGGGAATGGGAAACAACAACAAGAGAAGAGAGACTTTCAACTGGCTCAGAAACAAACAGCAATCAATTATCTTTTTGCAAGAAGTACACTGTACGGAAGCAACTATTGACACGTGGAGATCTGAATGGGGCTACAAAGCTCTTTTTAGTTGCTTTTCAGGCAACTCAGCAGGCGTTTGCATTCTCTTTAGCAATAATTTTAAATTTGATATTTTGAAAACCTTTTCGGACCCCTCCGGACGTTATATTGTGTGCGATTTTAAAACTGGCGAAAAATTGTTTACCCTTGCAAACATTTACGCTCCTAATGAAGACGACCCGACCTTTTGTAGGCAAGTTTTTGATCACTTACACGATTTTGCGTGCGAAGAAATAATTTTGGGAGGTGATTTCAATTTCGTTTTGGATGTTAAGGAGGATAAGAAGGGCGGTCTTCCCAGAACCTACCAAAATGCTTTGAAAATAATCAATCAAAATTGCGAAGAACTTAACTTAACCAATATATGGAGAACGCTGAACGCTGATAAACACAGATATACATGGCGCCGGAAGAAGCCAGAAATTCAATGCAGGCTTGATTTCTTTTTAATAAGCTCAGATTTAATCTGTGATATCAACCTGGCAGACATTGTGCCCGGGTACAAAACCGATCATTCAATGATATTGCTTAAAATAGCCCTACACTACAACCCAAGAGGAAGAGGCTTTTGGAAGCTAAACACCCTCTCTTGAAAGAGGAGGAATATTTGAACTTAATCAAAACAACTATTTACCAAACAAAAAGCGAATACCAGTTTGACAACTCGGTTAATCCGGCCCTGCTCTGGGATATGATCAAAATGAAAGTAAGAGAAAAATCGATTGCATATGCAGCAGCTAAAAACCACAAAACTAAGTCCCGTGAGGATATCCTTTACAAAGAAATATCAGGTTTGGAAAAAGAATTGGATGAAAACACTGCCCTAAACGACACACAAAAATCGCTGCTACAGTCAAAACTTGATAATCTTAGAAGTGAGATGGAAGAGATCATTGAGTATCGTACAAAGGGTGCCACTTTACGGTCGAGAACCCGATGGCATAATGAAGGAGAAAAGAACACAAAATACTTTCTAAATCTAGAAAAACGACACTACAAACAGGGAACAATTAGTCGCTTAAAGAAAGGTGAAAACGACTTTGCAACCACAGATAAGGAGATCCTTCGTGAATGCGAGTCTTTCTTCAAGGATCTTTATTCTTCTAAGATGAAAACTGATTCGTTACTTCCAGAAACTGACTTTTTTTTCTCAGAGAACGATACCGTTTTAAGCAACGAAGAACGCGATTCCATTGAAGGTCTGTTAACTGAATTGGAATGTCTCAATGCTTTGAAAGATATGGAACCCGACAAAAGACCGGGAACAGATGGCTTGCCTTCTGGATTTTACCAAATGTTTTGGAGTGAAGTTTCCAAACCTCTGCTAGAAGCTTTAAATTAAGGTTTTGAGATCGGCCAGCTGTCTATATCCCAAAAACGAGGTATAATAAAACTTATTCCCAAGAAGAGTGAAGAACTTTACTACATCAAAAACTGGAGGCCGCTTTCACTCTTAAACTGCGATTACAAGATAGCTACAAAAGCAGTTGCAAACCGCCTGAAGACCCATCTCCACAAACTGATAAACAATGACCAGACTGGCTTTTTGAAAGGACGGTTTATAGGAGAGAACATACGGCTAATTGACAGTGTTATCAATTACACCGCTGCTAAAAAAATTCCCGGACTTCTACTTTTCCTTGACTTTGAGAAAGCGTTTGACACATTGGGATGGTCTTTTATACAAAAAACACTCCTTTCTTTTGGATTTGGCCCTTCCATTGTCCAATGGTTTAAAACCTTTTATAATAACACTGAAAGCTGTATTATGAACAACGGCTGGGCAAGCAACTTCTTTTCGGTCCACAGGGGTGTCCGCCAAGGCTGTCCTCTCTCCCCCTACCTTTTTATTCTTTCAGCCGAATTTTTAGCCAAAGCAATCCGGAAAAGTACAGACATAAGAGGTTTTTAGTTAAAGATACTGAAATTAAATTAAGCCAATATGTTGACGACACAACTTTAATTCTTGACGGTTCAGAAAAATCACTCACTGAAGCCCTGAGGATCTTAGAAAGCTTCGAGAAAGACTAGACAGTAAAAAGACTGAGGCACTTTGGATAGGCTCTTGTGCAGGCAAAAGTGAAAAACTGCACCCAGAAAAAGATTTCAACTGGCAAAATACAAAGGTTAAAGCGCTCGGAGTTTGGCTATCGACCGACCCGGAAATTACAATCAAACTTAACTTCGTTGAAAAAATGGAAAAAATGCGGAACTGCTTGGGCTGCTGGGTAGTTCGAAAACTAAGCCTTATCGGGAAAATAACAGTTCTTAAGAGTTTGGTTGCCTCCCAAATAATTCATCTTTTGTCGCCTCTTCAAATCAATTCTCAAATTATAAAACAAATAAATGACCTCTTTTTTGACTTCCTTTGGAACAGTAAAGGTGATAAAATCAAGAGAAATGTTATCACCCAAAATTATGGCAACGGAGGACTTAGAATGATCGACATTTCATCTTTTAATAAAGCCCTTAAGTCCGTGTGGATAAGAAAGTACCTGGACGAAAGTAACAATGGGAAATGGAAACTTTTTTTTGACGCTGAGCTCGAAAAACTTGGAGGCCAAACTGTTTTTAGGGGTAACCTCGACATAAAAGACACGAGGAAGCTTGCTAAAAATCTTAGCCCCTTTCTGAAAGAGATTTTCGAGGTATGGTCTGAATTAAACTATCAAAGTTCGATAGAAACGGTAGAGGCCTTTCTCACACAAAGCCTATGGTATAATTCTTTGATTAGAGTTATGGACAAACCAGTTTTCTATAAAAGTTGGTATCAAATGGGCATTTTTCATGTGAATCAAATCGTTAAGGAACAACCAAGTACTTTCTTGTCACCAACAGAATTTGAAAGCAAGTATCATACCAAGGTTTGCCCTTTGACACTCTACGGAATGACATCTACCCTCCGAGAACTCTGGAAAAATCAAAAACCACCAAGTGTACCACTAAAATGTAAAGAACAAGAGTCTTTCACAACCGCCTTTTTAAAATCGAAAAAACCCAGCAGACTAGCTTATCAAAAACTGGTGGAAGTAAATTGTAAATATAAAATTTCCAACCAGGAGAAATGGAGCAAGGCTTTCCAAGAAGCTCGTGATTTAATCTGGCATAACGCATACATGACTGCTTTTAAATGTACGAAAAGCACCAAACTGATTGAATTTCAGTTTAGATTCCTTCATCAAACTTTAGCAACAAACGTATCTCTAGTCAAAATGGGATACAAAGATGACATTATGTGTACATTTTGCCATGAAGAAGCTGAAAATTTCACGCATCTTTTCTGGTTCTGCAGCAAAATAAAACTTTTCTGGAACACCTCGTTGCTTGTCTAAAGGATCGTAACCTTTTATCCAACAACTATCTTCTTAATAATCTTGTCGTCTTAGGTCTGATGCCCGATACTTCCAAAAACAAAGCTGCAATTAATTTTGTTCTGCTACTTGCGAGATTCTACATTCCAACTATTGAAACTTTTAAGCCTTTTTTAAAACAATATAAGGAAGAAATTGAACCTTTCTCTTTTTAGTAATCTTTTACCAGTTTGAAGTCTCTCGCTCTTTTTACACTTTCCTTCCTACCAGGCATTCTCTTTTTTCTTCCCTGCCTTCAATATTCAAAATATGTAAAGCTAAATTCCAATGAATCAGCAGAGAAAATATCTTTGAGTTTAAGAGTACAGTTAACTAAAATTTACCATATATCCCCTCCCCCTCTATGTAATTCGTACTGTATTCGTAGCGTATGTAATTCGTATTGTAAGTGGTTTTTTTTTTCTATATATAAGTAAAGCGCAGAGTAAAGCATTGCTAGTAGCGTAAGTATCTCTCAATGTAAGTATTGTAAGTGGTGTTTTTGTAAGTAAAGTATAGTATTGTTAGTAGCGTAAGCATAATAAAAGAAGGAAAAAAAAAAATACCCAGGCCTCCCGCGCGCAAAAGTCGTACTTGTAGTCGTAGTCGTAGTCGTAGTCGGATCTGAAGGTCCCTATTGTTATGATTTCGGATTTTGGAACTCCCATGCTCGAGTATTAACCACTGAAAAGCAAGCTATCGAGCTGTAATTAATTCATGTGAAGCTGTCATAATATTTTAGCGTGCCTGAAAGTTGTTCTTCTTGGGTCTGTGGATGAAATGAAGCTCTTTGCCAGGTACTTAACTGTGGTGTTGCTAGTATGCTGTTTAAGTTGACTTTTGAAGAAATTTTAGAGCGTGCACATTGACACAAGCGCTGCTGATCAAAAAATTTTACTTTCTTTTGGTATGAAATGTGAGCACCTCTTATTCCTTGCTTCCATTGGGAACAGCCGTTGGTATTTTACAGCAAAGTACATTTGAAATTCTTAGCTGTTCAGAGTATACTAGAGATTTTCTCTCCAATTTTCTTTCCAGTTCTCTCGAATACAGCTACAACGTTTGCGTCTGGAGTGAAATACAATCGACTTTCAGTTGAAACTCTCAAGTGGAATTGCTCTTTCAATTTGCGTTTATGAGTGGAAGCTTCAACAATAGTCGCTCTCTGTTCGTTGTTGGTGTTATTTTTTTAATTTTGCTAAATACATTTAAAACTTCTTTTTCTAACTTTAAATTCACTATTCTTCGGGAGTGAAAGGGTAAACGTTTTTGCCTCAAGCAACGCTGTTTTTCAATTTGAGTCTATGAGTGGAAGCTTTAACAATTATGGCTCTCTGTTCGTTTTTTAGGCGTTATATTTAGGTTTGATAAATACAGTTCCGGTGATACAATTTTGTTTTTTCTAATTATTAATTTAGCATTCTTCGGCACGTGAAAGGGGCAAATGTTCTTGTCAAATCTGTTGTTTAACTGCCGTAGCAAGGCTGACACGTACATCCACTGACATGAGAAACTTTTTCAGTACTTCCGTCGGAGCAATGTATCAACTGATCTCTAAATCCTGTGCTTTTGCAACATTGACAGATCGTCCTGAACCAGGGATGGCCCATAAGTATCTTACTGACTGACTGGCATGTCCCACTGCACAGGTCCACTTTAACGTACTGATTGCAAACTTGTATCTCTTCCGCGCCCGTTTGCTTCGCACAAGTATTGTCGCCCTTGACCCAGGTCTCCTGACTAAGACCAAGCAGTACTAAGGTGATTGTGATCACTAGAAGATCAGACATTTTTCTGAAAGACAATAGTACAGCAAGCGTCAGGCATTAACAACAGCGACAACATCAACAGTAATAATAATAATAGTAATAATAATAATAATATTGATAATGATAATAATAATAATAATAATAATAATAATAAATCATCAGTTTAGCGTAGACGCGGGTCAGGTTTACACTAACATGAGAGAGGCATTGGATAAGGATAAAGAAAATGAACGCCCAAAGTACACGCCAGCTGACAACAAAAATGCGGAAAGAAAGATGTTTGAGAATATCGAGGATGCGAGCAGCTTTTGAATGCGGCTATGAGAAGGTCAAGGGCGGGGAATAGAAACGCTCCGTGGCTCGAGGACATAAGATCTGCAATTTATAGCCGAGTTCCTCCCCCATCAGAGAATACCTGGAAGCTAGACACCACGGAAGCTAAAAAGGTACTAGCAAGGAAAGAGAACTGGAATGCGCCGGGCCCTGATAGGCTGACCAATTTTTGGTGGAAAAAGGCAAAAGTGCTTCATCACCAGCGATAACCAGAGGCCGATCACTTGTTTAAATACCTTGTATAAGTGGTTCACGTCGTGCCTGTTAGGACCTGCGAATGAACATCTGGATACGCTCGGTTTAATGGACGTAGCCCAGAGAGGCGCACGCGCAGGATGTAGCGGAACTATAGACAATTTACTGATTGACAGAACTGTGACCTTAGATTGTCATCGACGAAAGCGTAACCTCAGTATGGCGTGGATCGACGTCAAGAAGGCGTACGACTCGGTAGACCATGGTTGGTTGGAGGAAATGATGATCTTGCATAGATTCCCTGTCTGGTTGTCAAGGACGGTAGAGAAGTTAAGCAGGAACTGGAACACAAGGGTGGTGGCGACTACAAAGCAAGGACGCAAGACATCTGAACCAATCAGGTTTCTCAAAGACCTACCCCAGGGTGACGCTCTCTGTCCCAAGCTCTTCACGGTTTGTTTGAATCCCATCTCATGGAAGATCAGCGCCAGTTAGGGCTATAAACTATCTAAGCCCATCAGCGTAAAAGTAACAGACCTCCTGTACATCGACGACCTAAAGATTTTTGCGTCTTCGGAGAGTAAACTAAACCGAGTCATGGAAAAACCAAGAGCGCAATGAAGGATGTCAGACTTCAGTGGAACCCCAAAAAGTGTGCGGTCACTCATGTACAGAGGGGGTACATACTCATACCCATGATGCCTCGGGGCTAAGGGTAGATGAGAATATCTTTATTTCCGACCTCGAAGAGGGCAATCAGTACAAGTTCTTGGGTGTCTTAGAGTCGGTGAGGCAAGAGGAGAGGATGTCGCTGGAGTGCGTAGCTAAGGAGTTTCTTCGCAGAATGCCTATTATCTGGTCAAGTCCCTTGTCTGATCACAACCGGATAACAGCCTCGAACCAGTTTGCATTGCCAGTGCTGGGCTACTTAATGTGGCCGGTGACAGAGCTTAAAACGTTAGATAGAGAAGCTCGCAAGATAATTGTTCAGTAGCGTAGTGGTCGAGTGATTAAGGGAGGGATTAATAAGCGAGCAGTCGCAGGTTCGAGTCCTGTCCGAGGTCACCTTTTAAAAAAATATGTCCGTTTCCTAGAATTTTGAGCGACCTGATAAGTCTTAAAATTCAGGATAATAGTGAATTCAGGGCTATTTTACAATTCAGGATAATAGCGAATTCCAGTGTGAGAGCGGGTTTCTAAAAAATCACTAGCCTCAGTAAACGGATTTCTTTATACTGCCGACCGGTTAGCTCAGTGGTAGAACACTGGACTACCGTGCGGGAGATCGCGGGTTCTAACCCCGGCCGGACCAACACTCAGGGTCTTTAACTAATTGAAGAGAAAGTGCTGCCTTTGTAATGACGTCTGCAAATGGTTAGACTTTCTAGTCTTCTCGGATAAGGACGATAAACCGTAGGCCCCGTCTCACAACTCTTCATAACTGATTCTGTGGGACGTTAATGAATCCACGCACTGATCGAAAAGAGTAGGGGACATAGTCTATACATGCCAAGAGAGAGGGGAGGCAGAGGTCTGCGCTCGATCGAGGAGGAGTACAAAGTAACGAAGATAAAGGCGGCAATGAAGTTATATAGAAATGATGACCCAGCGATGGCGATGGTTCGCGAGTTTGAGTTTGAAGAGTTAGGTCATAGCTCGTTAGTTAAAGAGGCAGTAAGGTATGCAGAAGAGATGGGTCTCCAGTTGCAGCTGGAGTACCCAAATCCAACCTGCATAAAGCATGTGCGTGGAGAGGTGATAGCAGCAGAGAAATAATAATAATAATAATAATATTTGTTTATTTCCACCATTCGCAGATTTCTCTGAATTACAGGCAGGGTCAGGCACAGCACTTACAAACATACAATTATAAATATAAATACATAAATATAAAAACATAAATATAATAAAGTAGTAATATAGTAGAAATCGCATACACATTATTACACACAATCGATATACGACGCATATTTAACTGACACGAATTCTGAGAACCGGTCAGTTCGGCCGGGTAACACATGGCATGATGGTACTGACCTCAGTGAATACGAGGTTTGCGACGAAATGACCCTGCTGGAAATTAGGCGGTAAAGCGGGCTAGCGTGCATAGTTTCCGACACAAATTTCTTGCACGCCAGGTGGCGTCTGGCCTCTAGAGACAGAAGCCCGGCACGCGCGAGGGTGTCCTCGTAGCTCAAGTCAGGACCAAAGATGATTCGTAGGGTTCTCTTTTGCACTCTTTCTAAAGCCTTGCAGAGATACTGCGGTAAATTTGCAAACACTACCGATGCATACTCTAAAACAGATCTTAGTCGGGAGCATTACACAGCCACCAACTCCCCATCTTGCACCCCACAAGCTTTCAGTTTTCTTAGAGCATAAAGGCGGCGGTTTGATTTCTTTATTATATAGTCGCAATGAGTCGACCAGCTGAGGTCCGAGGAAAAGTACACCCCAAGGAGCTTAAATGATTCCACCGATTCGATAACAGAACCTCCTACCGCTATTGGTTGACTGTAGCGACTATTATAATGCAAAAAATCAACCCGCATCAGCTTGCACTTACTAGGGTTCAACTGCATGTTGTTAAAATGAGCGAAGCTGTTAACGTCATTTACAAGGTATTTCATTACAGACGGAGAGTTGAGAGGAATTACCTCCAATATCGTTAGATCGTCTACGTACTTAATTCTAGAAATTGAAGACAGAGCTGAGAAAGGGTCTGGAACAGAAGACATGGAAAGCGGTAAATGAACAAAACTGGTAGGGGAAACTAACCTCTGCGAGAAGTGAAGACGAGAGCCTTAATTTCGACGGATGTTTCTGGTGGCTAAGCGGTTGGAAACAATGCCCAACACACACAGTGACGGGGATGTTTGAGCTCTACGAACAGTTATTACCTACGAGGCTGTATGCCTGTCAGAAAACGCACACGGACTCGACGGGCGCCCATGTCCTGGCTGGTAGTGCCGCCCTTGCACAGAACAAGTACATTACCCGACATAACGCAGCCCTGAAGATACTTTTCTTTGAGATTTTGTAAGACTTAGTTCTTGTAGACTCAGTGCCACCTTGGTACTCGCTACCGAAACCGAAGCCCGAATTCGAGTCGAACAATGCGCAAGCATTCTGGGATGTCCCTCTATTTACGGAGCACTAAGAAGTTAGAGCCAACAGAGCGGATGCGTGCATTATCAACCACGTGTCAAAGCGAGTCATGACGCTTGAAATGAGCTGCCCATGGATCACAAATCGGGCGAAAAAGAAGGAGGAGAAAACCACGAAATACGGACGACTTCGCTGGGGTTAAAGCAGAAGTACCAAGGATATGAAGTGAAACAATATAATATCATAATGGACGTATTAAGGGGGGTGGTGCCGAGACTTAGAAGTCGAGCTGAAGGAGTTGGTCGGAAGAAAGAGTAAGGGAGTTCTTTATAACATGCAAAAGGCTGTAATCTCAGGAACACTGAACATCTCTCGGACGTTTAAAGTTGCAACATGAAAAACGTTATGAAGAAAGTTACGAAGTAACCGTCAATGAATTCTTTTTTTACCGCCGAATAAGTGGTATATTTAAGAGAATTTTAAAGATTTTATAATTACCATTTTAGAATCTAGATGTCCTAAAGTGTTTATCCATTATTTTTTTTCTTTCGGAGAAATATTTATAGTGCTAATTTTTATGTATATTTTAAATTTTAAATTTACAACTTTGTACTAATTTTTCACTATACTTAACGGGCTACGCTCAAGTGCCCCATCATACTATTTTACTATTTTAACTGTATATAGCATACAAAAGTTGTAACTGCTGCAAAATAATAAAATTCTTTATTAATAACAATAAAAATAATACCCATTTACATCTCAATTTAAGATAAGAAATATACATAATCTACAAAAAGAGTTACATTTATAAAATGTAATTTGTGATAATCGGTATTGACATAAATTAATATTTTGACGACACGAAACAGAGAGCTGGGTGCGAGCGTGGTGCGTGTAGGCTCATGGTTAGTGCGTTTGTAAAAAAGAGACAGTTGAGAAACTTGAGCCATTCTACGGTCAGCCTTGCCTCTAGCACCTTCGCATGCGGTTTATTTCTTCTCTTCCTCACTTTATCTTATCTTGTTATGGATGAAGCAGGCGTCAGGAGAGTGGTCGCTATAAACAACAAAGATCTCCTTCACATCAAAGATCTCGTGAATTCTTCAATTTCTGACCTTAAACGATCTAACGAGTCTATCGCTTTCTAACTACAAATGTCGGAGATTAAAAGGCTGAAGCGAGATTCTGCTCCTCACTTCAACAAAAAGAGCAACGAGGAGCAGTACAAATCTAACAAAGCTATTAAAGATGCCGTCGAAGAATCCCAGATTGCTCTTGAAAGGAACGACGTCGAGAAAACCAAACAAGCCTTAAGTAAAGGTATGGATCTAATTCAAGAGCGTCAAAAATTAATCCTACTAGTTGATAAATCACAGTGTGGATGGAAGACGGCCCTCAAATAGAAAAACACCATGATCTCGCAGACGAGGAAGAAGATGAGAAAAAGATGTAAAGGGCCGAGTCCAGAACAGCTAGGTCCACGACACGTTTCACTTCACGCTCGATCCGGCAAAGAAGTAACGTCACGTCGACCTCTACATCTGCGCAATTTTCCGCTTCACAGCTACCCAATTTATTTTCCCGTATAAACCAGCAGCCTTCATCTCAGAGATCGGCATCTGGTTTGTGCTTTGCTTGTGGCAAACCCGGGGGTATTGGAGGTCTTCCTGTCCTAATTTGCGGTTTAATGTTCCTTCTAATACCGGTCAGAATTCCAACTGACCCACTTCGGACGCCGATTTGGAACAAGACCTTGTTCATGAGGAAAGCGATGATTTAGTTTTTTTTCGCGTCACTGGAGATTCTTTCGAGGTCAAATCCGGCGATGACTATTTTTCGGTTAAAGGACGCCTACGTGGAGCCCTGAATTGCTGGAATGACATTCACGCGCCTCAATTTATCCTGGACGTTATCGAATACGGATATAAATTACCACTTCTTCAAAATCCTCCGCCCTTCACAGCTTAAAACAATAGTTCGGCTTTGGATCAGTCGGCTTTCGTCGAAAGTGCCACCAACGATCTCATTATCAATGGTTGTGTCACTGAAGTGTTTGAAGCTCCCGTTATCATTAATCCTTTGTCCGTGTCTATTCAAAAATCAGGCAAAAAGCGTCTAATTTTTAGACCTTCGCTACGTTAATAAGTTCATTTATAAATGCAGATTTAGGTGTGAGGATTTTTCTGTTGCGAAAGAGATTTTGAATCCTGGTGATTTCACGTTTACTTTGGACTTAAAGTCTGGTTACCGTCACGTGGAAATATTCCAGGAGCACAGGAAGTATCTGTCATTTGTGTGGACATTTTCCTCCGGACGCAAGAGGTTTTTTCCAGTTTTCTGTTCTTTCGTTTGGCCTCAGTTCTGCGCCTTACTTATTTACAAAATTACTCAAGCCTCTAGTCAAGAAGTGGAGATCTGAAGCAAAGTTGATCGTGGTTTATTTGGACGATGGCCTTGGAGCTGCTGACTTTCTTCCCAATAAAGCCAAATGCGTTTGGGAGCCCACTCAGGTTATTTCTTGGCTTGGAGCCGCTCTTAACACTTCCACTTCTGAAATTTCTGCTACTGACCAGCGTATTACCAGTTTACAAGAAGACTCTTTTGTCCATTTCCTCGTCCTGTCTTCCAGTTCGTACGCTTTTCAGTGGTGTTGATACATTTTCCCAGGATTGGTCCCACCATAATAGCTGGCTGTGCTCCCCCTGTGTATTCAACGTGTAAGGTTATCAAGCATATGGAGCTTTGCAGTGCTCAAGGAACTCTGATCGTTTCACTTTGGAAGTCAGCCCATTTTTGGCCCATCCTGTGTTCGGATGGTTTCCATTGGGGTACATTTAATCGTCTATTTTCAATTTTGGTTGATAAGATCTTCTGTGATATCCAACGTACAAGCAAGCAGGACCTTCGTTCACGGTTTTTGCAGTTTTTCAAGTTTTTATTTATCCATGACTGGGTTATCCTGCCTAACTTTCCTAATTTATTCATTAGAGGAAAAGCTAAGAACTCTATTTTTGGTAGCAAGCCATTGGTTTTCGTTTCGTTAGCTCTACGCCTTGACTTTAGCATCTTTCCCAGATTGGATTCCATTCGGGCGAGAGATTCCAGCTGTTTTTCACTATGTGCCGATAAGGCGTATTTGTATGAAGTGCTTACTGTTTGTTAGTAATATCAGGTTTTACCTGTTATGCCTTAGAGAGGCATCCAGGGGAGGCCCTAGAGGGGCGATTTATCACATGGTTTTGTACCCTAGAGGGGTATATTTTGTTGCCAAAGTGGAAACACGCTAGAGGGGTATGTCCATTAGAATAGCATGGTTCTTTTTGTATTGTGATACGTGAGTAATGTATTGTCTGGAGGGCAAAGTGGCTTTACTTACTGGAAACTGTGAGTTTAAAGTAAATTCAGCATTGTGTGCATTGCTGCCTGTCTTATAGATATGTTTTAGGTTTTCTTGATATTTTTTTCCTTTTTTTTTCTTATCCTCGAATAGCTTCACTTCCGTTTTCTGGTCTTCAGGGGCCAATAATTCCCCGAGGGTGGATCAGCTAAAAGAGAATCTCAAGTCCACCGTGCTTGCTTCCAAAGCGTCTGGGACAACTGGAAATTACTTGAGAGCTTTTAACAAGTGGAAAGCCTTTGCTTGCAATGTCTTGGGTACTTCGGAGTTTCTAGTCAGACCAATTGATTGTGCCCTTCACTTGCAACATCTCCTCGATTCTTCCAAGTCCGTTGCTACCATCAACTGCGCCTTCTACGCGTTCATGTGGATACATCGTCGTGATAACATCACACCCTACTGTAAAAGAAGGAGATGTTCGTCTTGTCAGTCAGCCAATAGTCAATAGAAAGGAACCCCTGGACGCCCACCACCTCAAGCTTCTTGCTGCAGTGTCTAATCTAAAAGACCTTTTACAATTAAGAAATTTAGTTGTGTTTATTCTCGCATTTTCCGGTTTTCTTAGAAGTTCTGAGTTATGCGTTATTCGTAGCAGAGATGTTCAGTTTAACGAGGGTTATGTTACAATCAGCATTGAGAAAAGCAAGACGGACCAGCTGAGAGAGAGCAGATCGGTCGTTATTGCTGAATCATCGTCTAACACGTGTCCGTGTTCTTTGCTTAAACTGTATTTGCAGAAGGCCCAGATTCAAGAAACTTCAGACAAGTATGTTTTTAGGGCCATTTCAGCTTCAGGCAATCATAAGCGCCTTATCTCTATTAACAAGTCGATTAGTTAACCCATGTATAGGCAGTCTTTTAAAAAGTCTTTCGTGAATATTGTACCTGATATCTCTAAGTTTAGTACTTATTCAGCTAGGTCAGGTGGAGCTACTTTAGCTGCTAGCTCTAGTGTTTCGGAGAGGAATCTTCAGCGCCATGGTCGCTGGGCTTCTGTCACGGCGAATAACATTTATGTTAAGGATTCTCTCGCTAGTGGGCTGAACATTTCTAAGGCTCTGTCTCTATGAGCTCAAACCCTACCTTTTGCTTTCTGTCTTAGGCCTGGCTGACCAACGCGCCCGTGCTTCAACCAGTTTGAGTGTGTTCGGTTGTGTAGTGAAGGCAAAATATGTAATTTGTGATAATCGGTATTGAAATAAATTAATATTTTGCCGACACGGAACAAAGAGCTGGGTGCGAGAGTGGTACGTGTAGGCTTATGGGTAGTACATTTGTAAAAAGAGACGGTTGAGAAACTTGTGTCATTCTACGGTACTACTACTACTACTACTACTACTACTACTACTACTGCTACTACTACTACTACTACTACTACTACTAATAATAATAATAATAATAATAATAATAATAATAATAATAATGATAGTAATAATAATAATAATAATAATAATAATAATAATAATGCCACCGACAAGTGGTATGACGATCAACCCTTGCCAGCCCCAGAGAATGGAGAAGTAAGGATGACCTGGGACATGACTATCTACACAGACAAGGTGCCAAAGCATGATCGGCCAGATATTACACAGCGCATAAAGACACAGGAATGGACACTTATTGACATAGCTCTGCCAGCGGACCAGAACATCACCAGGACTGAGGAGGAGAAGGTGGATAGGTACCAGGACCTAGCCGCGAAAGTTACAGTAATACCTATCGCGATTGATGAACTTGGAAGCATCTCGAAAAACGCCAAGACCTGGTATGGGAAGCTCGATCTACCTGACATCTTTGGAAGTGTACAGTTGTCGGCTATCTTCGGAACTGCCCACCTGTTGCGGAAAGTGTTGTGTCTCAAGCTGCGTGGAGCTGCTGAGACATGATTAAGAATACCCAGAAGAAAACTGGAGAGAATCCCATAAAATAATAATAATAATAACAACAACAACAACTACAACACCAATAGTAATAATAATAATAACAACAATAATAATATAAAATTAAGTACTTATGAGCTCAAGCGCTTAAAATTCTTGCTTTAGGCATTACCAATGTAACGCAACGTTGTTCACGCATTTGTTTAGACAACCCAAAGTTGTTTTGTACTGCATCAGAGAAGAGACGTTAGAAACGTACAAACGCTTTGTCAAACCATTGGAAGTCGCAAAAGAAACTGAAAACAATGGTTATGCATATTTTGAGGGACAAACAAAGTGTATTGTGGGAGATATAGAAGGAGCGAATTGGAAATTTTGTATGTGCGCGTTGAAAATATAATTTCATGAGCAAACCGAAATAAGATATAATAATGTATATTCTTGGTTTTCAGTCACGCAAGTAAAAAATTAAAATCCTCAACCATTCGATAGATAAAGTCAAGAAATTGAGATATTGTAGAATAGTAATAAATAAACAACATACTAAAGTCTCAGGGCTGTGCGGTATCCCGTACTCGAGTTATTCGGCAAAATCTACCACTCAAAATTATAGAGTTTAGTATGGAAACGCCAAGTTAGTGTCCCTCTGAAGGGCACAAATATGGCGGCCGGAAACGAGTGAAAACATCTGGAATTTACTTTTGCTATCTCAAAGGGTTTCTTCTCTATTTTGAGCTTGCAAACATTCACATAGACGCTTCTCTTGCCATGTTGGCTTTTTAGACCTTAAAAAAACACGCGGGTTATCGATGTTTTCATGTACGTGACATGCTTGTGAGCAGACATGTTTATGTCACACACTGTAATAAAATCTAAAATTCAAGTTGCTCTATTTTCAAAACAAAGCAAGCTACCGAGCTGAAAACATGGAAGCAGATACATTTCTAAAACGTCTTTTACGTGATGAAGCTAAAAATGCAAAAGTCTGTTTAATTTTGAATTTTCGTTTTTTATGACGTCATGTGAAAACCAAGAATCAGCTGCTGGAATCGACCGCTAGTCTTCGCTCATTAGCGAGCATTTTTAAACAATTTCTTCGAAGTATCATAAGCCCCAATCGCATCATTGAACCGTCTGCTTTCCTTTTCTGTTGAGTCTAAATTTTATATAGTCAGAGAAACAAATAAAAATACTATTTCTATTTCGTAGACCAAATGAAATCCGCAGTTTCCATTCATGTTGACAAATATATGTTTCTTTCCGAAGGAAACCTCCAACAAGAATATCGTGACCTATTCAGTACTAAACCGTACTCTGAATAAGAATTTCCACGTCTATTGAATCATTTTAATTCGAGAGCCACACACGACTTCTAGATCCACACCAGACTGATCTGATGAGTTTCTATGCCTCTAGCGACACAGTAGAGAACGGACACTATCGCGGTCACCTGTCTTCCACCGGCACGACGTCGCACTTCAGGTTCCATTTATCAAACGAATTACTTAAAGGGGAACCTCCACTCTTACAACAAATTGACGCTAAATTGTAAACAATAATTTTTTTTTAAAAAGTAATTTGTTTTTAAAAAGTAGATATAACAACGACGTTTCGACTGATCCACGGTCATTTTCAAGTTGAACTTCAAAATGACCGTGGATCGGTCGAAACTATCTATCTATCTCCACTGATGGGTAGTCTTTACTTTTGCTTGTAAACCCCCTGTTCATACCGTTGTTTTAACCCCGTTTTTGTTGTAGCTTGCCGAAAACTCTAAAATAACCAACTGACTACTGGATTTTCCCTCGCATTTCAGTTTATTGACACGTCCCTCGGAAATAGAAGGAAATGGCATTTCCGAGACCCTAAATTTCAAAATTTTTTGTGCGTACACCTTTAAAATCTCACGCTACGCCCCTGCAAGAGTACTACTTTTTTCTGTAAAAAGAATCAGCAGACAGAGACGGACAACAAGTCCAAGATTTGCGCTTCGAAATTAATTTAAGGCTCGGCAACAGCGAATTTTCTTGCGCGGCATCCATGGCAGATGTGAAGACCGTTGCTAAGCACTATTGTTGAGCCTCGATTTGATTTTTTCTTCGTGGCTCACGTGCTCTTTACCTCGGTTAATTATCGGTAACGGTCGGCCGTCGGCCGATCCCGAGTACTCAGAAGCACACCTTTTGCTTCAGTGTGCAAAATAAATGTTGTAGTGTAGGAACAGTGGGCTGGTGAATAGCAACTCGAGACTTTCCAAGTCAGTGACACCGCCATCTTTTGTTTGTTGTTGTTGTTGTTTTTTAGTGTCCGAAACGTTTTAGGACGGCAAACGAAGCAGAAGCAACGAAACGGCTTCGTGAAAATGTTCAAGACTGGGCGTTTTTCCGGCTTAGTGACTTAAGTTTTCAGACACCATTCCATCGAAACCAAGAACAATTTCAGTCTAGTGAGAAAACTACCACTGACACCGCACTTCTCACGCTTTCATTTCACTTGTCCACAAGTAAGTTTGAACGGCGTCGTTCTTATTGAAAATATTAAATCATTTTATTGTTATGTGACCTTCATTTCATTGATTTTTCTCAGCGGAAAAAAATATTTCTTTTCTGCGTGAGCGTTAACTTTGTTTCGGCGTATTTTAGTTTTTTAGGGTTACGGGATAAATAGAGCTTTTGTTGCAATTAAATTGATCGAATAAATTAATGTTGTCTTTCTCAAGGTTTGCTTACAAGTTAGCGAGTAGTGATTTATCTGCTGTAAGAACATGTGAAGGAACAAAACTGACACAATGAAAAGTGGCTCGAAAGAGTTAATTGAACGTTAACCAAAGTTCTCTTATCTTACTCAGTATCTGGTCCGCAATTTTTAATTTTTTTTAGTGAAACGTGGATTTAACTTAGTACATTTAACTTGTTTGTTTTTACATCATGGAACGTTACACTTCACAAAGTGACAAAAGAATAAGTTTTAGGCCAAAGTAGGGTTTGTGCTCGCCTGGGTTATTTTATTTTATTTGTTTTTCTAAAACAAAACTCGATTTTGACTAAGAAGGTGAAGAGCAATTTGAATTTTAAAAAGTAACTTTTAGAAGTATTATTCCGCGTTAAAGATTGTCAGCTGCATTTGGCGAGCTGTTCTTCCGTGTATTTATTTTTTGTGGCTAAGAAAAGTATTTTAACTGGGTCTCCTTGGTTTTGTTTAACCCAAAAAGTTAAGATAAAACAACGTGAAAGTAAGCACCTGAAATCTACATTTCCTTACCTCAAACGGCGGTGCTTGAGTTGTTGCTGGATGCGGGTTGGCTGTTGTATTTATTGGCGTGGCTTGTATTCCCTTACAATTTGTCAAGTTAAATGGCGTCTATATATAGCAGAAGGTTTCTTCCTTTGTGAATTACTTCTCCTGTTGAACTGAAAGTTTAAATGAAATTTTAACATTTGAATGGCACGTAGTGCACTAACATAAAGACACGACGGAAGCAAAGATGAAATGAAAAAACAATTAAACGAGGAACGGATTGTGTGTCTGACAATGGGGCGGAAACCAGATTAATAAGATCAGTTAAGAATTATAGTTTAATTTTGATTAGTTTAAAACAAACCTAAGGAAGGAGAGTTGAGGCGTATGTAGGAGGATTACCAAAGATCTCTAAACGCCTACCAATGTGTTTGACGGCACTACACTTCAGTACTGAGCGAACGTGATGTCATTGCATGCGCACATAAGAAGGTGCTGGTCTTCGTTTTGGCGGTAAAAGCAGCCTTCATTGGTCCTTTGAGTCAACGGAAAAAGGCCTTTACTATGAAAAATGACGTTTTCGACAAAATCAATAAAAAAAATAAAGCCGAAAAACGTTACCTCTTTCAACTTCGCATTTTGTCATTTAGTAGCTACAAAGCACTATTTTCGAAACTAAATTAAAACCGCAACAAGAGGCAGGTGCTACATATTACGAAACGCTCGACTTAAAGTTATTACTACGTCCGATATCTAGACTTGTTTTACGGTTGTTAGAATGAGATTAAAAATATAGTGTTAAACTTTTGGCACTTTTCTTTTCTTTTTGCTGAGTTCATGCAATAATAACTAAAAACGCAATTCATACAAAGTATAGTAAGATGGTATAATTTTGGATCACAAGAAATTGTCACGGTTTAAACAACTTTGATCATTTAAAGATTAAGAACTTCGTAATTCGTAGGAGATTACAATCCGCAATCAATACGTTTTGCAACTTTTTTTCCTGACTGGATACGAAAACGGAATTTTTGTCATAAATTCACAATCAACCATTTCTTATTAAACTTGGCCCCACAATACTTACAACATCACGTCTCGTCGTATCTGTTGTCAAAAACTGTGAAACAACTCCATCAATTTCCAATGGATTCAAGTTAATTACGACTTCAAAGCTAAAAACGAAGTCTTTGTTTTCCGGACGTATTCATAGGCAAAACAAACGGGAAGCGAAGTTGTAAGACAACAGGTAAAGAAGTTGATTTGCCAGCTTCCTTAACACCTGTCTCTCAAGAAAACTTAAGTTTCGGTCGTCCTGATGAAAGACTACAAAAGCTTCCATGGTCAGGACCCAACGCCTGCTAGCGCTACACTTCTAAACATACACGTGGAGGTGCACACGAATTCCAAGTAAGTCATAGTGAAATAGAAAATTGCGTCGATTTCGTTATAGCTTTTAATTGTTGAGTGATTATTTCTAACCGTCAAGCGAATTTCAGGAAATTATACATCGGACCAGTTCGATCCTTTTTTCCTTTAGTTTTGGCTGCCTGCGGTTCTTAACACACAGAGTTAGCTTCAGAATATTGTTTTTGTCGGTATCTGCACTCATACTTAAAATCTGTGGTCACGAATCTTTTACAGAAGACGCTATTTCAAAGCACTAGGTGTCTCTGGCAGCCGGGCGTTAAACTGATTGATCGATGTTCAATTTATCATAAATTGTGTCGGTTGCGATAAGCTCTAGTTTATTTTATATACATATTGTCGGTTTTTCTGAAGGGATAAAAAAGAGGACGGAAAATCAAACCTCAACAAAAGAAAGTAAATCAATAATAATACATGTAATACATCTTTGTTACACAGACAAATCTAACTCAAATATGCCCTGCTACATCTTGATAAACGTGACCAAAATTCCCAGAGTACTTGGTGACACGTCGTGAAGCAATCCTTTGACTTTTAACGAGGATGTTCTTAATTAAAAAATAAACATTTTATTAAGTGTGGTGGAAACAAGACAAAGAGCCTCCCACTCAAAGCATGTTGAAACCTTTATGAAGCATGTTTGACATTTCTGGAATCGAAATATGACTCAGCGTTCCAAGTTTTGTTATATTGTAAAGTCAACAAAACAAAATTAAACAATGTGATCTTGAGAAAAAGACGTTTTTAGCACCTGACTTCAAATTTTTCATTAAAAAAATGGTTAAGGAAGGAATTGAAGAAAAGGTACCGATTTTAATGAGCAAGGCATTAATTTTTTTTTTCTTTTTAGCGAATTTTTATTTTTATTTTTTAAAGCCATAGTAGATCGATTCATACGGCGGCTCCAAAATTGAAAGATGGTTATATAGCTTTTATCAAGTTTAGCATCAAAGTTTGCATCGCTAACAGCGACAAAATAAATTTTACTCAATAATTTAAATCGATGACACAACCCTGGCAAAAATAAATGAAGCACTTCAATAGAGCAGAGCGTCCGACAACACTCAGTGTTTAAAAGCACACAAGACGTTATTGATTCGCACCGGAAAGGAAAAAAGCCTCCTTTGCGTGTGTATTTTTGTTGAATTTATATGAATGTAACATAAAGGAGTGCGATACCAATTATCAGGAAAACGTGAAAGCTCGAAAGGACAAACAATTAATAAAACATCCCGCTGCGTTTTAATTTGATGAAATCCGCTATCCTTTGGAAAGCCCTTCACCCTTCCACGTATATCTGTCAACAAACACAATTAGTGAAAATGAGTGGGCCGGCTTCTGAACACTTTAAGCACTCAAGGCAAGGAATCCGCACACGACTCTTCGTAAAATAAAATTAAAAAAGTAAAAAAGAGTCATTTTTTTTGCATTGTGACTTTTTTTCCTTCGAGTTCAAAGTGCAGGCATTACAATTTTTCAAAACCGTCAATTTTCTTCACAAATAGAATTTCTCAACTACGGTAAATTCAGCGCTTTTTTGCACAGGTGGAGAGAGGACATGTTTTCCCTTGGTCTGGTATCCATGTGGCGCATTTGATATCAGAACGAGTCGAGTTCCATAACCTTTTTCCAGACATGACCTCTGAGTACACTTATATAGCCTTTTCAGAATTGGCGTGTCTGAAGTACTTAATGGCTTGACCTTCTCTCTCGACGATTAGTTTTTCGTTTGAAGACCAAACGAGGCAAAAAAAAAAACATTTATACAATGTCGCGGCTTATGTATTCTTAGTTTCGAGGCAGAAAATAAAATAACGCCAATTTCGGATCACGGTAGCAAACAACATGTCCTTGAGACCAGAGGAACTCAGAGGCCATACCCCAGCATAAGCTTTGATATGAGAGAATCAAGCTCCTTTTTATGTTATCTTACTATTTTCCTAACTCTGTTGCAACACTTCAGTTTGTGGGATGATTCAAATGAAACTTTGCTGAGCTTTAAGGCCCATGGCAGAAGATCTAACATACGAGTGACAAGGTGAAAAATGTTGCCATCAAATGAAATTCACTGAGCAGCACTCCTCTGTGGATCTTTTGATTATGCTCTAAAATCATTATGGTGGCTTTAACCTCCACGAGCCAAAATGAAACTCAAAATTGCAACATTGAAGTGAAAAATCATTAACGGGGCAGTGTCATGGAAATCAAAGGATACCTGTTTACCGATTGCAAACGAAAAATAATGTTTTTTTAGTTCCAAGAAACTATTTTTATTGTGATGATAATGAAACAAATAAAAAGTGTCTCTCTAACCAGGAAAATATTGGGTGAATTTTATTTCAAGATTTGTACATAAAGAATATATACAGGTGATTAGAACAAAAGGATATAGCAACCCCTACAAGGTTCAACCACCTTACCCAACGCCATAAACCTTAATATATATATATATATATATATATATATATATATATATGTATATATATATATATATATATATAATAAATAAAACATCATAACAAGAACATGTGTTTCTTAAATTCACTAAAATTAAATCCTAAACTGTTACCTTTCAAATGAAAAATATTGAGCATTCAGTTTTTGGTGGGCTATTAACAATACCACAAATTACTGTTCTAACTCAAGGTAAACATTGAAAGGGACCTGTATGGAGCACGTTTCTTTCTTTACGCCGTATCATACTACACGAAATAATTGAAACTTTTACACTGATACAAAGCTTCTTAGCTGATACATTTTTGCAGTCCCGGTGATTTTGCTTCAGAGAAACTGGAATTTCGAAACAAAAATGCAACTAGATTTTCTTATAGTTGTTGTCGTGCATAAAGGTTTAGAATAAACATATTTGCGTCTACCTTAACGAAGTCTGTCACAGCTCTCCCACATCACAAAACGAAGGTCGTTTTCGGTTGTTGGTTGTTTGAGGAAATAAGACAACGAAATTCTTCTTCTGTTTATTAATTACAGGCCTGTAAGACTTGTCAATAATCTTTCAGCATGAAAGTCTTAAAAAGGCTTCCCACGAAAAGTTGTTATCAGTTCATTCAATGCAGCCGGATGCAATAGAAACTCCATTTGCATTCTGATAGAAATGTCCGTCTTGGTGACGTCTTGCCAAACAAAGAAAACACAATTTACATGCCTATTTCCTCATCTATTTGTCAAAGATAAGATCAAAGATCAAAGATTTGGAGTAAAAGCTTCCTCCATCGTTAAAAACGTATAACTTTTCCGTGGCTTAATGAACTTTTGCGTGGATATAACAAAGAGCACAGTTCTTTATATTTTCTCTGTTCCTACACATTCAGCCAGCCATTCGTTCTGAGAACTTAAAGACAAAATTAACAGGTAAGGCAGTTATGGGATACTCTATTTTATCACAAATATGTCCCTACTTTCTTACATCCAGAATTACACCCGACTTTTATAAGTTGCAGTGGTGCTTAAACAATTTAAAATGCGATTCCCTTTGTCTTTAAATCATCCGCCTTACGTATTTAGTTTTAGAAACTGCTGAACAAGTTATTATATCCGAATGTGCAGAGTTAACTTAGCTTTGCAAGGCTTTTACCATTGCCTACAGGAAAAAAGAGTCAGCATGTTTAATAACGTGAACTTGAACTTTTAATCAAATTCTTGGAAATTCTAGAAAAACGTTCATCTCTTTAGAACAGCCAACATTATTATCATTCTCTCATATGACAAATTCACTCTCCTTCTTTTTAAATTCTTTGCAGCTAACCGACATACTCAGGACTTGGTCGACATTTATAAAATCTAGTTTTAACATCTGTTTCTGCCTCAGCGTTAAAGAAATCCAGGCAATGACCAACAAAAATCGTCACTGAACAAGAAGACTTATCCATTTGATAGAAACCTAAACTTTTTATTTAGTCACTTTGAATTTCAAAACGGCTGACTGTCATCTCTTCTTGGCTTTATAAGGCACTATATACAGTCTCCTTTAATTGCTGCACCTGATCTGTTAGAGCAAGAAACAAGAGTCACCAATGACATTGATTGTAGAACCAGAGAAAATTCTTCCCACAGGAGCAAAAGGAATCGTGGTAATTCGTTTTAAAAGAGTAGTTGTTGTCACTGGCATCTCAATTGCAATTTAATGCGAAGACTTCAGCAACACCCACAGTTTCAATCCAAAAATTAAATCCATTGCCTATCACACTTTTCTCCAGAATTCAACGAAGTCGTAATTCGTTTATCCCACGCTGATAACAAAATAATCGTAATAGAGACCAAATACTAGGAATAATTAATCAATTAATGGAAAACCATTTTCTGAGTCATTCAAATTGTTTACATAATATTTCCGTCGCCCCTGGAGGATAAATAAAACAAAATACTTTTCCTAACTTTCACACAGCTCTGTTCTGTTAGCCAGATAAAGAGAAAGTAAAAATATGCTAGCAGACGCAAAGGAAAATATTTTAGGGGTATAGAATACATCTGAACTGATCTGCGTCTCGATTGGAATCTGATGCCCAGTTTCTAACAGTGTTAAATGCCATCGCAATTTAGATGTTTCCGACACCCTCTTAAGCCGCCTTCGAAACAAAATAGCTTCATTTTCTTCGTGCAAAAAACACGGCTTTTTCCGAGGGAAAATAACTGCCAAATGTTTCCCATTCCCGACCGCCCTTTTTAAATGCGAATTTCCATTGTCATTTTTATGGCCAATTTCAAAATTTGAAAAGTCTTGCAGAAAACTGAAATTCAAGCTCATTGACACCAAGACATCCTGTTTAATCCAAATAAACCCTAACGACTTGTAGCAAAAAACAAACTCTAAAATAACACCCTCAGTGCAAAAAGCTTCATTTTATGATGACTGAAAACAACCTCTCTGGAGGGCAAAAAACAAAATTGTGTGCGTGGTTGCTGCAAAAGCCTTTTAATTAATGACATTTGCCAGAAGGAATTTTTCATAATCTCGAGCACACAATCAATATCAACAGATAAAACTGTGTTAGAATTATTATTACTTTCAGTTTCAATTGTCATATAGTGAGCATTTACACGCACACTGAGAGAGAGAGAGAGAGAGAGAGAGAGAGAGAGAGAGAGAGAGAGAGAGAGAGAGAGAGAGAGAGAGAGAGAGAGAGAGAGAGAGAGAGAGAGTGAGTGAGATTTCGTCTTTGAACACAATTAAAAACAAGAAGGATTTCACTTTTTTAAAACAAACAACTTAAATCGATTTGCATTGGGTCACGTTTTGCCTTTTGCTCATTCAATTTTGCAGCTGATTTCGTTGAGAGCGATACTGCTGTAGTGACTAATGGTGCCTTTACGGTAGACCATATCTTCGGAAGACCTTAAGCGACTGAGAAATTCGAATAAAACTGTGATAATAAAACGTAGAATTTTCTTCGTCGCTTCCGGCAAACGTACATAATATTGCAAACGTAATTATATTTGTTTTCGGGGAGAAGAAACTATGCCAATGATAGTGCAAATAAAGGCCAGCTACATACTTTGACCCGGTAAAAACATTTTTATTGTATTTTCTCTGTGCTGAAATCTTTGTTTAATTTTTCTTAATAATAATAATATATCACATTTATATTGCGCATTTTCTATGCAATATTCAAATGCGCATTACAACACTGGCCGGGGGACTTTGCCAGACTGCTTATAACGCAGTTTACAATTAATAAAGATGAGTTATGAGTGCCCCCGTAATGTAAATATCAAATTAAGACAGACACTAGGGGTGGTCACTGCCAGAGTTTTGTTGCGTCCCTAGTGGTTCTTTTACGTCCCACAGAATCAGAGAATTATTAAGAGTTGTGAGACGGGGCCTACGGTTTATCGTCCTTATCCGAGAAGACTAGAAAGTCTAACCGTTTGTAGATGTCATTACAAAGGCAGCACTTTCTCCTCAATTATTTAAAGACCCTGAGTGTTGGTCCGGCCGGGGTTCGAACCCACGACCTCCCGCACGGTAGTCCGGTGCTCTACCACTGAGCTAACCGGTCGGCAACCTAACGTGCACATTACTGAACTTCTTCGCGCAATTTTATAGCACGTGCATTTTAGGGCACCATTATCAACAAAACGGGAGCGGTGACTTTGCGTTTTTCTCAGTAAGAATTTTAAGATCATTCACATATTCAATTTTAAAGTTACTGAGTTTATGTGTTCAAAATTAAATCTAGCAAGTCAATCATTACCAATATTTGGAGCGACAACCAAATTTAGTTTGGAAATCTGCCTTGGTCAACGAGGTATTGTTTTGTCTCTACCGATTGACTTGCGCAGTAGTCCTCGAGCAATATTTATCACTGCAAATGTTGAACATTCGCAATCGCTCAAAATTAAAACCACATATCGCTAAGCTTGGGTAGATTTCTGAAGCTTGAAATTAACGGAGTTAGTGGACCTTGTTCTGTATAAGAGCAATGGAGTGAATAAATTGGTGCAGGACGAGAGGAACTCTCTCAGTCACTTCTTTATTAGGCTCGAGACCAAAAGAAATCGGCAAAACACCATCTCAATTTTTTTTTATAGGGACCATTTACATTTTTACTTTGTCGTTATAATTTGATAAAAATTGGAAGTGAATTTGCGTCGTTTTAGAGTTCTGTGTCTGTGTTTAGTAGTGCTCTTGTCTTCCATGGTCTATTTGGCGGCATCCGACGGAAAATGTAAAGGTGGAAGATTATACAAAAGAGTGATGGTTAACGACAGCAAAATGCAAAGCAAATTTGTTAGGACAGCGTTCATCATTTTAAAATTTGCCTGATAACGCAGAAGGGTAGGCTTTTAAAATAAAAGAGTGAGTTATTTTCGCGTTTATCATTTTAAAATTTGCCTGATAACACAGAAGGGTACTAGGCTTTCAAAAGAAAAGAGTGATTTGTTTTGTCTTTTTTAAATCAGTCCAATGCATTTATAAGTGTATTTAGTATGTTTTGCACTCTCTGATGCGGTATCAGGCAGCATACTTAGTTTGTCAGTGTGAATGAAATCCTGAGCGTAACCATTAAAATGAAGGCAGCTAAAACACAGTAATCTTAATGTGAACAAAGCTGTTTATTATAGTTGTAGAGAGTGATCTAATATTTGAACGATTTACTGAATATTCCAGACAATGTGACTAAGGCGATTGATTGAGTACGGTCATTTCTTGTTTCATATGCTGTACAACTTGGTCAAATTGTTGAATTTCTTGATGAAACCCTAAACAGGCGCAACATTGAATTAAGCTCTCAAGCAGAACTTTCCTTTAGTGCTTTCCATTACGCTGTGCAGGTGGCTGTTTGATAGCTTGGCGTGGGAAGAGAAAAGTCTGTGACAATTCTAAAAATTAACACTTAAGTTTTCAGATTTGTTTTGAATCTTTTGCAAAATAATTATTCCGGAGCCTTTTTAGACACAGACCTTAATGCTCGTCTAGGCCAGTGTTAGCCTTTCTAAGCGTTTTGATCGAAGCTCACAATGAAAGAGAGTCGGTGCTAAAAGGACATGGCTGCCTCCTGCCTCAAACGAAAGAAAGCAAACAATTAATAGGCTTGTAATGTATATTAAACCAATTTTGAACTTCACATCTCATCAATTGCTGTAACCTCCTTATGACGAGCAACGTGTTCGCCTCGATTCATTCTGATCTCATTCACACTAAAGGTTTCTCAATGCAAATATCGAAATTTTTTTTATATTTCTCCAAACACCCATACAACAACAGGTATCTCAACTGCCCATTTGTGGCCCGGATGGGAGCTATTTCACGCTACCGTTCTTCGAAATTTACCATATTTTCTTCTTTTTTCTTGGAAGTCGCCCTCCCGCCATGTTATCGAGTTTAAATACTCTCTCCTCTCTCTGTTCTTAAATCCCAATGGCCTGCACTTTCCACAAAAACAAGTAGAGCTGAAGGCTGCAAAGAGTCACAACTGTATATGTTTGACAGAGGTAACTACACTGAAGGGAGTGTATTGTATTATTGTACTGCATTTCCTTCTCAGAAACTGAATAATGTCTTCAAATGGCCTTAAAGAAGACAGTAGTAGTATGGGAAGAAATTGCTTTCCAGCACCAAACATGCAATCTTTAATTCCATGAATTAGCTGAATAAATGAACGCTATGGTCATCACACGATGTGAAATGTATCCAAAACATCACTCTATGCTCTGCCAGGAATTTGGCATTAGTATCTTTTCCTTTCTTATTTTGCCTCGCTTAAGCTGGCATGTGTTCGCACTATCTCCACCTTTCGTAGTACGGGGGCACTTTATTAGGAGTGCAATATAATCTTTGTGGCGTCTCAAAAATAAGGAGGCCACTTGTTCCCATTTGAAGATCAAAAGATGGTGACCATCTGTTCAAGAGATGGGAGTAGATACCTTCAAGAAAAGCGTTTTCATGTTTCACCCTTGAGCGGCTCAGATAAAATGGCTAATAAACTCATTGTTGAGCACCGCGTTCTTTCTTTGAAAATTCACTTGATTTCACACCTCATTGCTGGTCAAGAGGCAATTTTCGCATGAATCACTTTGTTGCGTTATGACTACAACTTTGATATTCACACAAGTTGTGACCGAAACCTGAATAGGGTAATCTACATTACTCTGCCTCTTGAGCGCTTCTTGGGTGAAAGCTACATTAGTTCACTGCATCTAAAGAGGGCTTTTACAGCCTGCCGCCATATAATCAATGAATATTGAAGATATAAAATCGCGCTGGAACGCAAGACATTAGTGCTTGCATTCTATGATTACTGTGTGAGTTGAATGACAGTCGGTTTATTTGATGTTGATGGAAGGGCGCCTTAACGATCATAACTGTTCTTATTATTGCGCCAGGGTTTAACTGCAGCTCGCATTTGTTGTTTGTTTTCAATGGCGCACTGTAAGTGCTAGTTTGTCCTTTTCCTCCGTTAGTTAAAACCAACATTCAATTTCAAATATTCAACGATCAGTTTGTCAGTGTTCAGGCTGATCAACTGCTATTCTCTTACAACAAAGGTATTTCATGAATATGTAAATGATCACCAAAGTTAT
>JAEMWC010000528.1:0-80000 GCA_016490735.1 Pachyseris speciosa
ATTGCTACATAACCTGGCAACCTCAGAATTTAATACAGCAAACACAGTTACAAAAGCACCTGATGACCAAGGCATAATTCGTTTGCTGAAATTACTTCATCAAAGTCTCTGCACCATAAAACAACTGCGCCCAACAGCTTACCAAAACACAAAGGACATGTTTTTTTAGTTCTTTGTTTTTAGTTCCTTTTGAGGTATTTGTTCTCGGTTGACCGTTTTCGGCTAAATTTCACTAATCTTTTCAACTTTAAACTAAAATCTGTTTCACCAGAATCTTAGTAAACTTGATTACTTCCAGACTACCGATTTGAATTCTGGTTTCGGAATTCAGTCTTTTCGGTTTTGTGAATTTTTTGCAGACAGGTGAACTCAGCTCAATTTCAATCCTTTTGACTTTACACCCACACTACAACTACATCAGCGACTGATAAGAACCTACTACCTGACAACCACATCAACCAGGATGCCACGTCCAAGGCTCTCATTTATGATACAGTTTTCAACACTGAGCCGCTCCTTAAAAGTCATAAACGGGATGGGATATTCTTCAGCTCATTCACACTCTTCACTTTCAGTACAGGGTTGTTCACATCATTTTAGGTCAAATTTTTCCACGGGTGAAACCCCCTGGCCGATGCCCCTATTGTCATTCTTGGCCCACAATTTGAATCACATTCTATTAAACCTCCTAAAACTGGTACCTTTTGCTACCTTATAGTTCCACCCTAAAGTCACTAACCATTCCCTTTTATTATTTACTAACGATGGGGTTCATTTTAACCCTTAACATACCAACTACGCATACATGCATAGAAATATACAACGTCATTATAACGAGAAATTGTGGGAAATTGTTGGGGCTTGGGCACTGGTGTTTCAATTTTAGTTTACTTTACATGAAGTATACTTTGAGGCAAAGAAAGAAATTAGCTGTTCGATGGTTTGTATTAAAAAATCTCGAAATTTTACTTCCTGAGTGCATATTGCGTTTGGTTTTATAGAAATGGCGGCATGCACACAATCTCCTGAAACTAACTGTGCCTCTAGAAGCGATGAAAATGATGTCGAAATCCAAACCTTTGGCTTGCATCAGTGTTTTGGAGCACCCTGAGTCCGAAGAAGAGATTGCTTCAGATGATTTGGCTGAATCTAGTGGAGATGAGTCAGAAGAATCGGAAAGTGAAGAAGATGAAGACCTTGAGGAAGAAGAACAGTGGGCATGGAGCAAAGAAATAAACAGAAGGAACGAGGAACGAGGAGCTGCAGAAAAGTCTGTGGTATCCAGTGTCCGTAGAAGAAATGAAAGGTTGGGCTGCTATTTATTTGTGTATGGGAATTATAAATAAGCCAAATATCCTTTCCTACTGGAGTACTGACCCCATCCTGTCCACCCATTCTTTGGTGCCACTGTGTCAAGAACAAGATTTCTTCAGATTCTGTGCTACCTTCACTTTGTCGATAATTCCCTAGCTCCTGAGCCTGGTTCACCAAATTTTAACAAATTATACAAAATCCAGCCTCTGCTGGATTTAATTATTTCAGGGCAGCTTACAAACCTGAGAGGCAACTTGTTGTGGATGAAACCTTGATCAAATTCAAAGGGAAAATTCATTTTAGGCAGTTCATCCCCATAAAACCTGTCAGGTTTGGAATCAAGGCCTTTACACAAGGCCTTTACGCAAGGTATACACTGGAAAAGAAGCAACTGTAGTTCAGAAAGATCTAGGAAAAAGGGTTGTTATGTTATTGATGGAACCATTCCTTGATAAAAGCTACTATGTGTTTATGGATAATTATTACACATCCGTGGGGTTGTTTGAGGAACTAGAGGGAAGAAAAACACTGGCTTGTGGCACTGTGAGGTCCAACAGGCTAGGCCTACCCAAAGACATTTGTGATTTGAAGCCAAAAGCGGTAAAAAGTCTTAAAAGAGAATCTCTTTACAGAGCAAAAAGATACTCTGACTTGCGTGACATGGCGTGACAGAAACCCGTCAGTGTCTTAGGCCCGGTTCAAACGTTGAACTTTACATGTGCCGAACCTAATAATTAGGTTCGGCACATGTACAGTTCAACGTTTGAATCAATTAGGATTGACACTTGTATTACGGTCGACTCTGCCGTTCTATTTGACTGAGCTTGTCGAATAGAACGGCACAAGATCGACTTCGATTCATATGTCGATCTTCACATGCGCCGAACTTAATGCATACATTATGCATATATTAAATTAGTAATTTCTTTCCCACAATCCCACTAGTTTTTAGGTAGTTGCCATGCGCAGATTACATTCGAAAAAAATGGCGGGGAAAGAGGGAGGAAGGAGGGAGGAGGCCTGGTCGCTCTAATGAGCAGATGTGTATTTTAGCTGTGCTGAGAAACCTTCAAAAATTTAATGATTTATTGATCTCTGGGCAAGCTTTTATAAGCTCGATGCATAATAAGAATCAGATGGATCAAACCAAAAGACCACGAAATCAGAGAAGTCCTACTGAAGAGAAACTATCTCCAGATTACAAAACCGCGTGCCACCACGAGGACAAGATGACTGAACTCATACTTGAAGACACACTTGAAGAAGATGAAATTAGTCTGAAAGACATCAAAGAAACCCTTGACGCGATACAGAAAACACTTGGGAGAAGTTTTAAGCCAAAATGTGCAATTCAAAAATGAAGTCATGGAACTAAAAGCTTCGTCAAGGGCAAATAACCGTCAACTGGAGGACCTCAAAGCGAAGGTGTCAAAACTAACAGAAGAAAACTTATCACTGAGGAATGAATTAGATCAAGCAAGAGTACGAGTCCAAACTCTTTATGACGAAAAAGACGACTTATGGGACAGCTTGGATAGCCTTGAAATGTATTCGAGAAAAAACTCGCTCAAGATTCACGGCGTACCAAGAGAAGCTTGTCCATCAACAGAAGAAGTAGTACTCAAAATAGCAGATGCTCTAGATGTTGATATTGATGCTCATTCCATTGAAATTTCGCATCGAACCCAAAGGAAAAATAGTGACGCTATAATCGTCAAGTTTTTAAGCCACAAAGATAAAGTAAAGATGTACAAGTCACGTACAAAGTTAAAAGTGGTGAAAGTATCTGCCCTATTTCCTGATTGTCCTTCGGAAGCCTTACAAGAAAGAGATTCCATCTTCCTTTTTGAGAACTTAACTGATCACAGGCGATACGTGGTCAACAAAGCCAACAACTAACTACCTCACCTTGTGGCAAACCGATGAGAATCTTTTGTGAGCAAGATCTTAGTAATCTGTAAAACGAAGTGTCCTCCTAGGAGATCCCAACATCGACTTTAAAAATCTATCCATCCTACAGGGAGGTGTCTTATTATTATCTTTTCCTTTCCCGAGTTGTTCTCAGCATTTAAAATGTTAATTTTCTTCACGATCCTCCTAAATTGCGTTTTATATTGTTCCTCGGTGTTGTTACTAGTGTTAGTAGTCCCACCCTCTTGTAAATTTTTTTGTGTTGTAACTTTATTTGTTTACTTCTTAAACATTTTTGCTGCCGCTTTACCGCTCTCCCTCTCCTCTATATTTTTACTTTTTGACATTTGGCCATGGCGTCCACTGGCACTTTGAAACTCGAAAAGTTAGAAATATGTTCATTGAACGTCAGAGGTTTATCTAATTCAGTGAAAAGAAGAGAGATTTTTGGTTGGCTTAGGAACAAAAAATATTCAATCTACTTTTTGCAAGAGGTGCACAGTACCAGAGACACAGAAAGTTTTTGGCTAGCTGAATGGGGATACAAAGGTATCTTCAGTAACCAGTCGAGTTCAGAAATAAAACGCTTTACTTGGAGAAGAAGGAATCCAGAAATTCATTGCCGTCTGGATTTTTTCTTAGTAAGCTGAAGTCTTTCAACAAATGTACTTGGAGCCGATATTTCTCCTGGCTTTAGAACTGATCACTCGCTAATTACCCTCTGTATTGACACCAAAACAAACCCCATAGGGCCGGGCTACTGGAAGCTAAATACTCACCTCTTAACAGATCTTGATTATATCAACCGCATCAAGACAACGATAAATGAGGTGTCAAAAGAATACAAAAGAGATGATACAGTGGACGCCATTCTCTTATGGGACGTGATTAAAATGCGGATCAGAGCTAGCTCAATTAACTATGCAAAAGAATACAGGGCAAAACAAAGACGAACTGAAATTTTGCTACAGGAAGACGTATCAACAATTCAACAAAAACTTGGGGGAAACGATTTATGAGATGACGAGAGGGCTGAAATTCTTACTGAATTGGCTTAAAAAAAAAAAGTCTCGAGCTGTTGATCTGCTGCAAAACACAGGGCTCCATTATCAGGTCTAAAACGCGTCGGTATAACGAAGGGAAAAAATACTAAATATTTCTTAGGGTTAGAAAAAAGACATTACAACAGCAAGACCATAACAAACCTAAAAATACATGAAAACACCATCATAAATTCAGATCATGAAATTTTGAATGAAGCGACACGCTTTTATCAAGAACTTTATATCTCGAAAACAAACTCTAGCCAGGGAGATGCCTACGATAATATCTTCTTTTTTGAAGATAACGACTGCCTCCTAAACGATATCGACAGAGAACAATATGAGGGTCCTTTGACAGCCGCAGAATGTCTAGAGAGCTTAAAAACAATGGAATCAAATAAGACGCCTGGTACTGATGGCCTTCCAGCCGACTTTTATAAAGTTTTTTGGAATGACATTAAACCCTTTTTTCTAGCCTCTATTAACGCCTCTTTTGAAAAAGGTCTCCTTTCCATATCACAACGGAGGGGACTAATAACTCTGATTCCGAAAAAGGATAAACCCAAATGTTATATAAAAAACTGGAGACCTATATCTCTCTTAAATTGCGACTACAAAATTGCAGCGAAATCAATTGCAAACCGGATAAAAAGAACTCTACCCTCTATAATAAATAGTGATCAAACTGGCTTCTTAAAAAACAGATTTATTGGAGAAAATATTAGGCTTCTCAACTATATCATCAGCTATACAGAAAAGGAAGAAATCCCAGGGCTGCTTCTTTTCATCAACTTTGAAAAAGCCTTTGATACACTTGAATGGCCTTTTATTGAAAAGACTCTAAAATATTTCAATTTTGGTGACTCACTTATTTCTTGGATGAAACTTTTTTATACTGATATTAGCAGCTGTATCCAAAACAACGGCTGGTCATCTGACTTTTTCCTCCTAACCAGAGGAGTACGTCAGGGATGTCCTTTATCCCCTTACCTGTTTTTATTGTGTGGAAATATTAGGGACAGCAGTAAGACGCGATGATGAAGTTGAAGGTATTAAAATATGATAAAGAATGCAAAGTCAGTCAGTATGCTGACGATACCACTCTTATTCTAAACGGCTCTAAGTCTCCTGTAGAACTATCCTTTTTGTTACTAGATATATTCGCACAAGTGTCTGGCTTGAAAGTTAACTACGAGAAAACAGAAGCTCTCTGGATCGGCACACAAAAAAATCGAACAGATAAGCTACCCATAAAACCAAATATAAAATGGCCTTTCCAAAAGACAAAAGCACTAGGTGTTTGGTTTTCAACTGCAGAGGAGGAAGCTGTTGCGATTAACTAAGGAAAGGAAAAAGAAAAATCATTTAACATTTTAAATACCTGGCAATTTAGAAGATTAACACTGTTAGGTAAAATTACTGTCATTAAAAGTTTAGCGGCCTCCCAGCTTGTATATGTTATGTCTCCTTTGACTTCCTCTCAATATTACTTAAAAGAAATTCATAGACTTTTCTTCAACTTTCTCTGGGATGGGAAGGGCGACAAAATCAAACGAAGCGAGATAATAAATGATTATGAAAGTGGCCGGCTTAATATGCTGGATATTCAAACATTCAATCGCGCTTTGAAAACAAAGTGGATAACCAAATATCTAGATAATAGTAATAATGGTAAATGGAAGTTCTTCTTTGATCACTTCTTAGCCCAGCAAGACTGTAAACTACTCCTAACTGGTTAGATTACTTTATAGAAGGCCACAGGGTCATCAGTTGTATTTAAACTATTAAGTGCTACCCTCTTAAAATAAAGTCATTATTATTATTATTATTATTATTATTATTATTATTATTATTATCATTATTATTATTATTAGCCAATGTAAATGGCCTTAACATCCAAGATAATTTTACAAAAGAAATAATTGAAATCTGGACTGAGTTAAACTATGAGGGAAATCCAAACAATTTTGAGTGATTACCAACTTGGTACAACTCCCTTTTTAGGGTTGCAGATCAACTGCAATGTAAATGGCCTTAACATCCAAGATAATTTTACAAAAGATATAATTGAAATCTGGACTGAGTTAAACTATGAGGGAAATCCAAACAATTTTCAGTGATTACCAACTTGGTACAACTCCCTTTTTAGGGTTGCAGATCAACTGCTTTTCTACCGAGACTGGTCCCGTGCGGGAATTAATCATGTGAAGGACATTTTAAACCAACACTCCAATTTCTTATCCTTTACTGATTTTAAATCCCATTACAAAGTTAGGACTTCTTTTTTGAAATATTATGGTGTCATCTCCTCGATTAAAAACATAAGAAAGCGGGACCAAGATCATGTCACAGACAATTCTGAAAACGAGTCCACAGGAATCAACCTCTCTCAGTCTCGAACCTCTCCAGAGTGGCTTACAAGCGTCTTCTCTCAAGAAGAACAATCTTGTTCCTCATGCCTAAAGAATACAAAATATACTTCTTTGAGGTGCAAGGAATACTTCTGTATGCCCTGTTCTGTCTTCAAGAATGATGAAACTATCAGGGGCTGGAAAATGGGCAGTTCAGTCACATATTGCAAGCCATGTTTCAGAAGTTGTGGAAGAGTGCGAAGAGGCCGTTGCAGGTAATGATTCTAATGAATCCCACGAAGATCAAGTTCCTGAGAAGCAAGAAGAACGACCATCTACAAAAAGAAAATCCATGAAAGAAGATAAAACGAAAAGGTCAGTGTAAAAACGGTATATCCACATGTATACATAGTTTCGAATGTGGAATGAAGATACTGATCAATGCTATATCATTCATGTTTCTATTGCCATGTTTGCAAATTCAATAGGTTGTTATTATTCCTGTAATCTTTAAAACCTGTTTCCCAACAATAACAAACAAGTTCAGCAGTCAACTACAAACGTTTTTAAACGAAAGTTAACATAAATAATGTAATGGAAAAAGCATTTATTTAGTAGATAAGATATAATTGGTAGCACTTATCATCCTGTTTATTTTGTGGTGGATGGCAGAAATATAAGTAGCAATTATTGAATGAGGTTGAGTATTATGTGAAGAATAATACAGATCGAGGAGGGTGTTATCTGCCAAGGCCGAAGGCCGAGACAGATAACATCCTCTGAGATCTGCATAATTCTTCGTGTTATACAAAAGCCAAATTCAATAATTGTTTTAATATTCATTCAAAATTTTTCGATGTTAAAAATATGCTTACTTCAATCGATGGAAGTTTCTGTCTTTATTTGCCTCTTTCACGGGAAATTTAGGATATAAATGGATGTTTAATCAGATATTCTTCAAATAGCAGTTGTCGTCTGTCGAGTGTTGTTTCTGTTCTTGCTATGTTTTTAGGCATTAATTCAGCTGTTTCACTTCAAATAACATGTGCAAATCTTCCGCCGTTTTCTCCAGCTCTGCCAAAACAGCTGAGCTACCGCACCTTCGCAGTTCAATAATGCTATTCAATAATCTGTCAACTTATTGAACGATTTATGTAAATCTTCCAAATATGGTAAACTCTCTCTAAGAAGGACACCGTTGGGAACGGCTCCATCTGTCCGTCTTAGAGAGGTGTCCAGCTCATAGAGAGTATAGTTGCAGTAAGATGACTGAAAAACGGCAAGGAATGGACCAACACCAGGTTTCCATAAAGAGAGTTGACTGTAATGAAGGAATTAATATAATCCAATCAGAAACGGAGAAACATTTTGAATGAATAATAATGTGTTATTGTTTTGCAATTGGTAGGAAAAGAATGGCTGAATCAGACGATGATGATGATGATGGGGTGGAAGAGGATGAAAGTGATGGAGACTTGGAAACATCTCGCAAACTCTTCTTCAAAAAAGCAAACAGAAAAAAGAAAAAGAAACCTGGAAGGAAAGCCAAGTGGTGTTCACGGGCACTTGATGATCTCATAGATATCATTGTGAGTAACAGCTCATATAAAAAGAAACTTATTTTTACAAACACAAAGAATCAAAGAAATGGAGAGCTGTATGAAGAGATTTTAAAAGAAGTTAAAGCCAGGGCCTCTGCAAGAGGTGAAGACTTCCATTTCTCTGTTAATCAGCTGCGAAGCAAGTTCAAGAAATTTGTCTACTTCTGTAAGAAAGCAGCTCTAACACAAAAAACAGCAACTGGAATCAAGAGATTTCAGGAGGATCAAGGATTTGGCAAGTGGTTCACTGCTTTGTTTGAAGCAGTGAAGACGCGAGAATCTTGTCAGCCTGATTTAGCACTGGAGCCCTCAGCTTCACCTTCACCTAGTGATCTTTCTGTACAAAGTTTGGATGATGGTGGCACGGAAAAAGAACTATTTGTTCCTGTGAAATCAAAAAGAAGACAGTCATCTAGAGAGAGACTGGATATGGCAACAACAGAGGCATTGACCCTTGTAAAGGAAGCTTATGTCGATCCAAGACCCACAGGGCGAATCGCTCGTTGGTCACTACTCATTCAACAGTTTGATTTTGAAATTATCCACCGCGCAGGTGTTGCTAATGGTAACGCAGATGCACTTTCCTGTCGAACTTATGGTACATGTAGTCTTAATGCACTTTCACGTGCCGGTTTACAAACAGATCAGATTTACGCTTTCCAACGAAAGACCAGGAAATTGGTGAGATCATAAACTATTTGGAAAACAATTGCCTACCCTCAGACAATGTACAGGCCAAACATGTTTTGTTATCAGAAGACGTCAATTTTCTTGATGATAACCGCCTCTTATATCACCTAGACAGACATGGTCGGAAGGGGTATAAGGAAAACCACGCCTAATTGGTCCTACCCCTCCTCTGAGATACGAGGTTTTAGTACACGTCCATGACGACCTAACAGGGTGACACCTTGGCACTTTTAAGACTTACGAGAAGCTAAGAGATAAATTTTATTGGCGGGGAATGTACAAGGATGTAGAGCACTGGGTCTGTTCGTGTGTTGACTGCACCACAAGGAAACGACCTAGAAACAGTCTTCGTGCGCCTCTCCTCCCTATTCCAGTGGATGGGGCATGGGATAGAGTAACAGTAGATTGCTTGGGCCCCCTCCCCACCACGTGGTCGGGAAACAGGTATATTGTAGTATTCACGGAATACCTCACTAAATGGCCGGAGATATTTGCAGTCAAGAACATAGACGCAGCCACAATTGCCAAATTGTTGGTCAACGAAATTATTCCCAGACATGGTGCGCCTAGAACTTTGCTTTCGGACCGGGGAACGAATTTCCTCTCTCAATTGGTCGGGGAAGTCTGCAAATTGTACTCCATTAAGAAACTCAACACCACAGCTTACCACCCTCAAACCGATGGTTTGGTAGAATGCTTGAATTCCACTCTTTGTCAAACGCTTTCAATGTTCGTTAGCAAAAATCAAAAAGACTGGGACGTATTCATCCCTGCGGCCCTCTTTGCTTTCCGTACATCTCCGTCTGAATCAACTGGGGAATCCCCTTTTTACTTACTGTATGGGCGGGAACCTCGTCTTCCAATGGAAGTAAGTCTCTTACCACCTGGGGACCCTACTAGCTCTATCGCCGAAGGATAGTCCGAAACATAGACCCTTTTCATAATGGCGCCCGACAAATTATTCTTTTATCTTATGATAATGAGCCCTACTAGTGGAAAATTCAATAGAATTTTTTCATTAAAGTGAGGTTAGTAGGGCTAATTAACACATATACAAAAGAATAATTAAAATCGTCCGCCATTATGAAAAAGGTCTATAGAGATTTCACAGCAAGTAGCATGCAACATAGCTCGGACACAGCAAAAGATGAAGGAGTATTATGATAGAACGGCCAAAGACTCCAATTATGTTGAGGGATCGAAAGTATGGGTTTACGTTCCAAAAACTTACAAAGGTCTTTTTTAGAAATTGTTGCACAATTACCACGGTCCATACCAGGTGGTCGAAAAATTAAGTCCTGTCCACTTCCGGTTACGCACCTGCTCCAACAGGCCAGTAAGCTCCATTGTGCACGCTAACCACATGAAACCATTTGTCGATCCACACGACCAGCCAATAGAGCTAACAAATGACATTGATGATGACCTTTACCTAGAGGACCATGACCTTCCATCTGACAGCTTTGCACCTAATCACACCAACACTAATGCTAACTCAACCCCTCACACACAAATGACTCTACCAACGTTCACACCCACGCTACCGCTATGTCCACGACTGATAAGAACCCATCACCTGACAATCACATCAACCAGGATACCCCATTCGAGGCTCTTATTGATAATGATACCATTTTCAACGCTGAGCGGCTTCTTAAAAGCCGTACTCGGGATGGACAAGTTCAGTATTTAGTCAAATGGGTGGGATACCCAGAATCTGAAGCCACCTGGGAACCGGTGTCTAACATACTAGACCCTCGACTACTTGACAATTTTCACACAACCACTGATCAATAACGGGTCATTGCTACTCTTTCCTTTTAGATCAAAAGTCACAATGTCAGACAGGCTTACACCTCGCGTTTTGGTTCTTGGGCATTCTTTTGTTTGGCGTTTGGAAAATTTCATAAGGACAACTCTCCCGTGTATCGAACCTGATTTTGCGCTGCCACAGCCTACTTCGATACAATTTCAAGGTATCGGGGGACGTACAGTCTCCTTTTTACGATGTTACGATTTGGCTGTTGTCCATACCTTTAAACCCACCATACTTATCTTGGAAATTGGATCTAATGATCTCTGTAATCCTAACTTGCTTGTTAACGATTTAGCTTTTGAGCTGCTCCGACTAATTCACACCCTTCACTTTCAGTACAAGGTTGTTCACATCATTGTCGGTCAAATTCTGCCGCGAGTAAAGACCCTGGCCGATGCCCCGATTTTAATTTCATCATTTTAATAGCCTACACTTCTGCTTTCTTTGACGCACATCTGAGGTCCTCCCTACGCTATTGCCATGCTTGCCGCCGCCGTCATCACCCTACTACCATCTGCTTGCCTGCCACATGTTTCACTGCAACTTCTCTTCATCTCATGGCTGACATCGCCGATGGCACCATAATTACGACATGGTGATCCTATAACCTGGCGGATATTCTTGCTATGGCGAACTATTGCCTGGTCCCACCTCAACAAATTCCTTCCACCACACTTCGCACGGAAACATCTGAGCAACTACATTGCTCTCCTGTACGATATGCTCCAATACCACTATGTCTCCCTGGCTTCCTTCTTCTTGCTTTTCTGTGCCAACACCACGCCTACATGCGAGCCATCCAGTTGCAAGACGTCCACAACCTTACAACCTACCACGATTTCGCCCACTTCATTCACACGGAGATCCAGGAGGTTTCTGCCGCAGTACACGACTTTCAAGCAAGAGGCGACGACTGGGAAGTCACCCTAGAGTGTGTCCTTCTGGCTCAGTCGTGCATCAAGAAGGACATGCTCTCCATTAGTCGCTCGGGATATTCACAGACTTTGAGCAAAGAAGTTACAAAAAATAAATAAATAAATAAATTACTGAGGCGAAAGGCAATAGGACCACCACTACTCTGACTAAGCGTGCCGATAATACGTATTCACATTGACGGCTTCCTTTTGCTGTTACCTCTGTTTGCATGATTATTTGCTTTAATTGCTTTTGGGTTTTCATTCATTTGGGAATATTTATCCGCTGTTTGGTGTTCGTCTTGTGCAGAAATGAATAAGGAAAACTGTACAATTTATGTATTGAGATCATAAACAGATAATATGAAACTTCTTTCTGAGGATCAGACATAATGTGTGTCTATCGGTTTCCATGGTGAGGAAGATACTCACTCGTTAAGAATGCAGACCACTGGTAATTTGACCTCTTTGACCTATAATCGGACTGTTTTCCTTTACGTTTCCTATATTGATATTTTCGGGATTATATATATGTATTGTAAGGGAGTATGGGGTAGAACAATTATATCTTATGCCAATTCTGTGAGGCTTTTGATTCATCACTTGCATGTAACGACTCCTTCATTAATAAATGCGTCGTCGCCTACATTAGTGGAACGAACCACCGACTGTTGGTTCCCAGGGCAAAAGAAAAGCCAACCCTGAAAACGATGCATAGAAGGAGTCCTTACACTAATTATTATATTCACTACACAAAATATATAAATAAGTAGTTACGGCTTTAACTTATGGCAGGGAAAAATAAGATTTTACTGAATTTCCTTTGTTTTTCCGACTTTTATCACCTGGAAACACCTACTTTCTGCATATGAATACTATTTATCTTTGTAAAAACCAATTAACTTAATTGCTTAGCATAAATAGACCTGTCCTGTAAGCTTAAGCTGCGGTGTGTTTTCACTCTCGACACTGATGCTGTAAGCACTTCTTCTTGAGAAACCAGCACTCGTCACAAAGAATAAAGCCGTTATAGCCAATTCCTACTGTGTGCGTGGTCTCTAAAATCTGTCCCATAACAATCTCTTAAAAGCTTTGTTTGTTTGTTTGTTTTGATTTAGACGCATAACACTTGATCATCATATTATTTCAGTCAACAAACGAAACCCTCCACAGTAAACAATCGTAATCAGAATTTCGGACGCAGCATAAATTAATTGCATTTTTGTTGTTCATTTTAAGAAATATGGAGTGGACCGAAGATCACGATGTTTATCTCGCTAGAGACGTGCTTGTGAGCCTTACCGCTTCAAGCCCAGAACCATTGAGCGTGGAGAGATCTGGCAAGATATTGTAAACAGGCTTAACTAAGTCACATTCACTTCAGAGTAACTAAGCGTTCAACAAGAGAGCACTTCAATCTCCAGATTTTTGGAGCGGTTTTCATCGCACAGCAGAACGAATTCCTCATCTGAATTAACACCATCCATGTAACTATCAAATAAAAGCTCGCGGATCTCTCTTAGAACTCATTTTCTCGAAACTTGTTGGTTGAATGAAAAAGAACCTTGGCCGCCACCTCCTCAAAGTTAAGTTTGGTTTTCCCGTCAAGACGACAACATTCCCTCCCCAAGCTCTCGTGGCCAAGGAAGCCGTCCTCTATGTCGCCGTTCACCATAACTTAAGGTCAGTATTACTCATGCTGTTACTGTCCCCTGCTTCCCACCTGGCGTGATGACCTTGAGAACACTAAATATCTTAACTGCAGTCCTTGATGGCACCAATTATTTCATGTGGGATAACGCAGACAATCTCACAGTTTTGGTACTTACACTTACACTGCCTATATCTGCACTAGTTTTTGCCTTAGTTTTTAAATGTGTATCTCGTTGTTTTTGTTATAGTCTCTACAAATTGTAAAATTATCTTTGCTTAGCTAGGGGCTAACTTGAAAACTTTACTTTATTTAGTTCCTAGACACCTTTTAAATGTAATAGCTAGTTTAGCTTTTTCCCCTATTATAGCTCTCATATACTTCTATGATTGTTTTTTGTTGCTGTTGTTTTTTCCAGCTGCATGAGACATAGGTCCTTCCCTTATTCAAACCAGCTCTTGCCCTTCCTACACCTATCAGTTTAAATCCTAGGACTTTATATGCTTTATATTTGACCTTTAAACTGCAGAACTATCTGCCTTGGCCACCTTCCATACCGACTGGTAAGCGCTACACTATCCACCATTGTACAGTCTCTTGTTTCATAAGATGAAGGAGTTGACCACTGCTGTAAATAAAGTGGACAGTGTTGCTATGGGCTCATTAATAGACCACTTAACAACTTCTTGAGAAAATGTTGATGGCATGCTTAGTGTCCACAGTTAAAATGGTTCCTCTGAATGACTACAGAGCTTGACAAAATGATTAAACTCCCCTCCCTTGGGATGGTTCTCATTTGGAGGAAAGTAAAAACAGATACACAGTTGTTGTCATCAGAGCCATGTTGAAATGAGGTGCATCAAAGTCACTTTTGAAAAAATAATGCATAAACAGGCATTTTTAAAAGCTTTCATCCACCTCTCAGCTGTTCCATCTAAACTAAAAATCCATCCGGAAGACGACAACTCCAGTACCCAGATTCACTTTTATAGTTGACAATCCATAAATTTATTGCTGTAAAATTTTTGAAGGCCTTAGAGCCCAACAATAAATGCATGACGAGAAAAATGGTAGCTCAGACAATGGCACTACTTCTCAAAGACTGGCAAACTCTGTACATACAACTTGTTGACCACAACCATAACAATGCAATGGATATCTATCCTGTTTACCCATTAGCTGAAAGATCAGAAACCAGATCAAACCAAAGAGAAGGACCTCATCATAAACCAACAATACCCTATGTGCCCCTTTCAGCGTCACCTAAGTATACAATTTATGTCGGCTACACAATCATGGCAATGCCTGTACAAACGTACTGAAGAACACAAGGGGTCAACAAATTGAAAACCACCTCCAAGAGAGACACAGGAGAGAGCCACACATCAAATGGAACTTACAATATCCTATGCAAATGCTACAGTAAACTTGACTGCTTCATTTCATACATGCTCTTCATCAAAGATATACAGCTAATTTAAATGGTGAACAATGTGCCTCAGTTCACAGAGTTATTTGTATAGCATTAATCATTTTCAAAATTTTTCAATAGAACCTTTTTCGTATTGTTCTCTTATTACTTATACTTTTTCCCTTGGGCATGCTAAGTTTCTGTTCAACAAGAAACAAGTGGAAATGGTTGTTGTGTTTTCACGAACAGCTCTCAGGTAAACGATACTCAAATGCAAAGACAGCACACCAGTCTGGGGCTGCAGTGCAACAAGGAATTGAATTGTTTTGCTTACCATGATATAGTTCAACTTTTAGATACTTAAGACTGATGATTATGACTATTGCTCATTGAGCAGATAGCTGATAAATAGAGGCTTACACTGTACATTGGGTGCTAATTGGGTTACTTCACCATGTGAGCTTTTCTAATTTAATTAACTCAATTGACATAAATTTCATGCATAATAGATAAAATTCATCTTTTGTGAATTTTTATGAAGGTGAACACCATTCCAGTCTTTAATCTGCTACACCCTAAAGATAACAATTTTTACCATGCCAAGCCTAAATACAGAATCCCTATCAAACACTGGGTTACCACAAATTACAACCTAAAAATCCTGACCTCTACACAGAGCATGGGAAGACAACATCATGTTATGTCTACCACCTTCACCAGACTTCCATCCAGACAATGAAAACCTAGAGCTCCAAGATTTAGAACACCAAAAAAAATGAAAATTGTGAAACAGGAGAGGAGAGCCATTGGACAGCATTTCAGCTAAGAAGCTAGACACAGAGCAGGAGAAACTAAGCTTAACAGAGGAGTTGACCTGCCAAAGAAAAGCCCACCAAAACTTCACCAGCTCAAACAAAAGCTACAGGACATGCACAGCGCAGCCACAGAAGCAAAAAAAAGCAATTAAGCAGAAAAAAGACTGGAGAGAAAGAAAAACATATACCCTGACTTGCTAGAATATAAGCCTAAGGCAAATATCCAGCAAACAAATATCATCTCAAAAGAAATTGTTACAATCAAGAAAGAGGCTGGGTAGGTGTTTGTATACCCACTCAACTGTTTCCACCATCAGACAATCAGATGCAAACAATGTAGATTAATATTGTGAAACCAAAGAAGATTGCCAAAGAGTCTGCCAGAGTTGAAAATCACATACTAAAAAATCTTGCAAACTCCACAAAAACCACTATCTAGTTATAATTTAGGACATCATAGTTTTAAACCCACACTGAATGGTAATAAATTTTAGGCAACCCTGCCTTCATATATGCCACTCTAGCACCTCAAAACAGAGAAGTGTATAAGAGCAAACTTAAGACTTTTTTATTTGTTAAAGCTTTTGATAAAGACATGTAGAAATGCTTTTAGTAACCATTATGGAGCTTCTTATAAATTTTTAATTGTAGTTTCTTTTTATATCTATAATTAGTTTTGTCATGATTTTGTATTAATTTTATTTTAACCACATTTGAATATGTATAATTTTATAGATAACACACTGTGTCTGGCTCTTCCTCAGTCATTCCAAGCAAGTGTTTTGTTTGGTTCTTGTTCAAAGCACCAGAAGGGAAACTAATGCACAATGTACCTCAGTTTCTCATGAACAGTTACAAGAGTTTTGTTGCTGGCAAACGTTTGTTAAAACAAAGAGTATAGTAAATATTTTTGGAAAAAAAACTGTCTCTTTAACTAAAAAATTCTCCTCAAACCACTGCAAATTCTTCCAAGCTTTCTCCACTTAATCCAGAATCCTGACAGTTTTTATTAGACAGCAATTCTAAAAAGAAATTTCTTCAGATCAATTCACGTGAGTGCTTGTAAAATCTCAGGGAACTCTTAAAGCAAAACTCCAATGTCACTGTAGAGAACCCTTAAGTTTCCTTGAACACAAAACCACTATTTGATGGTACACCAGTTTGTTCATTGCTTGTGTTTTTCCCCTCCCATCCCTCCCTTGTGGTTTTGTTACCATTCATTAATCATATCCTTCCACTGAAATTCTCATTTCAGTGTGACTGGTGCCTGGGTTCTCTGTGGGTGTGGGGGGCTTGTGGCTGGGTTGCAGGCATTGCCTGCCATGTAAGCAGTTTTACATTGTGGGGCTGGGGTTGCAAGGCAAGTGTTTGTTTCACCAGGTGCCTAACCTCCATTCTTAAGATGAATGTTGCAAATGGTACACATGTAGCCACATAACACCTCCAAACAACCCTGATGAGTACCCAGCCAATCAAACTGAACCTGCCAACTTTCTCAGGAAACCCACTCCAATAGTTTACAATTGTTGGGATTCTCTTGAAGCTGCTGTTCATTGTAACTTGACTCTTGGGGGAGTACAAAACTTCAGTTATCTCAATGTATAACTAGTACAGGATGCATCAATCTTAAGGGCCACAGCTGGATTCCCACTCACTAACAATTATTAGCAAGCTGTTTACCTTCTCAAGGCATACTTCAGTCAACCCAAAAATATAATCAGTGCTCACATGCCAGCCTTCCAGGACCTCTTGAGCACTACTAGTCAAGTAACAAGCTTACAGCTGTTTTATGAGATTGACAACACGGAAAACCAAGCTAGAGGTCTGCACCCAATTACATCACTCAAAGAGTATCAACTTACAGAATAGTTTTCCCCATGAAAGTGTCATTTTCATTTCATTTTCCCGAACCTCTTGAGGTTATGAAGAACTTGAAAGATCACATTAGACCGAGGAACACCTCCATGAAACATTACAGCACTATTAGTCAGCAAAACACTAATTCCTTACAGCAAGGATGGAAAAGCACTGGAAAAAGGACTAAAACAGGTAACAAACATTTGTGCTGCCTCAGTTATGTGACCATTTTGATTACATAAACTAGAGTGACTGCCACAAGTGATGTTCTTAGTTGGCACAGCACATGAACAACAACAACACTTTATTTCACTCTCGTACTTTACAAATTTAACGCATACACAGAAATTAATATATAAAAAGTTAAATAAGTACAAATATAGAGCCTGGAGGCTATGTAACTGGGGAGTTATCGGGCTAGCCTCCAGTTTGATTAAGGTACTTAAAACAAATTAAGGAGAACAGAACTATCAAGAAAGTAGTTTATTAGAAAAGGAAAGGATGACACTAAGACAAACTTTCAAATTGTTGTACTGACAGTAATAAATAAAGTTTCACTTTTTTTGAAAATTGAAGAGATTTAGGCTTTTTTAGTCTACTGGGATATTTTCTTAGAAAGCAGTCACCACAAAGGCATTCATTTGTTTTCCAGAGTTAGTGCGCACCTCATGTTTATATAAATTTTGCACACGGTGGACATCTTAGAACATGGCTTTCTAGTCTTTGCTTCACTGGCCACTATTACTACACACTCATCTCAACAAAATGTCAATGTACAGTGTTCTATGATAATTGACTGCCTGCTTTAATTCTACCCATGGTGATACTTTTCGTGACAGTACTTATTACACCAGAAATTTTTCAACATATTATCGCACATGTTCATGCCACTACGAATGCCAATTCAAGCCCATTGTTTATAAACCAATCAGAAGTGACGTTGTAAGTCCCACAGGAAATTTACCTGTGAAATTGGAAATTTTGTCAGTGTGCATTGAAAATGTATTTTCTCGTTTTTAGGAATGCAAGCTTCATTAGTGCAGATGCATTGCATTGGTATTTGTCATGTGAGTTATTTCGGTAGTGCACGTGATTTTTGTTGCCAGGTATATAAGGTGTTCTTGGCAGTTTCAAGGTCACTTGATGGCATCTCTCGCTACGGTTCTGTTAATTTTCCTGTATCTGTTATCCTTTACCTCTGCCCTTTGCTGTATTTTTCAGATAAGTTATTATAGTACATATTTGAGAGCTTGTAAGTAGTTTTGCGACCTCGCTGATTTGTAAGGTGATTATTCCTGTACTTTGCCCACGTAGCAATAAGAGATGCCTATTCCTGATTCTTGTCTGCGTTCATTATATCTAGCATGAAAATGATTTGTTCTTGTTTCACTGCAGAGTGATTAGAGAACAATTATAATTTCACGAGCAAACCAAAATAAGATAAAATAGCATATATCAGCTGCTGGAATCAACCATTTCTCTTTGCTCATTAGCAAGTATTTTTCAACGAAACATCATCGACCTCCGTCAACTCATCATACCATCTGTGTTCCCTTTCAGTTCAATCTAAGTTTAAACAATCAAAGAAACAAACACAAAGACCATTTCTCTGACATACTGAAATCGGCAATTTCCAGTCATGCACACAATAATAACTATAATTATGGTATCTTCCAAAAGAAAACCTCCAACAAGAATATTGTGTCCATGAATAAAAGTGTGCAAGGATGTTACAATGAAATGTACTCTAAATGTAGCCGCAAAAGCAGAGACAAATAAACATTTACTTAATCTACAGCGAAAGCAGATGCGTCACAAAATCAGAGTCTGTGTTCATCTTAAGACTTTCCATGTCTAATAAATACTTACTGAGAAGCCCAAAGGACTTCTAAATCCACACCAGACTGATCAGCTGAGTTTTTCTACCTCTAGCAACTCTAGGGAACGGCCAGTCACCATTCTTCCATGATGTCGCTTTCCAGATTCAATTTATCAAATGATTTTCGTTATTTCGCAGCTTTTCTTGATTCACTAAAGACATCAACAGATACTGCAGAACAACGGATGACCAAATATAACAGGAAAACTCAACGGATTGATACCAATTATGTCCAAGCGAATTTAGTTTCAGCCCAAAGGATTTATTCTGGATACCATCTCAGCATGCATGTGCAGGAGTGTGATATCCTCTCCTCACAAACTCTTTCCTAGATTTCATTATTTTGTAATTTAAACTTAAGCTTATAATAATAAACTTCATAACAATAATAATAATAAGAATAATACAATTCTATTGTTATTTGTCTGACTCCATGGAAGAAAACTTGATTGAGATTGTGAGAACAGGAACCCATGGCAATTTAATTTACTAACTAATTAACTTGTATACACTATAAACAGATAAATAGCCTGCATGGCAGGCACTACACAGGGGCAGGGAAGGGAGAAAGCAGTTGCATGCACAAAGCGAGGGGAGTGCTTTCCCTATTCAATAAAGACATTAAGCTTAAACCTGTAAATCTTTGCATAATCATCTTTGAAAGAAAATTAATCTTTTAATTCCTGGCATAATCAATCAATTGTTCAGCAATTCAACACAATCAAACTTCAATATTGCTCAATTGATTTTGATTGGATTTGGTAATCAAACACAATATCAAACTCACCGAATTTCTAGCCAAGCAAACACAATCAAACATTCAGTAATTGAACCCTCATTCCATTGGTTCAATTTTCAAACATTTGACTAAGCCAGGCATTCAAAACTAGTTTCAAATGATTTCCAAGGTATGTGTGGTCTTGAAAAACGACAGCACAAGAACACAGGTGAGAAGCAAGATATCGAAACAACTAACAATCAACATTGTTAAAATGTACAGTACTTATTCAATTTTTTTACACACAAAATTGAATTGATTGAGTTCAATTGGTTCGATTGAGTTCGGTAATCAAATTCACCAAAAAGTTGGAGTTTGACTGCATTTGATTGTCGAACCAATCGCAAAACAATCGAATCACTGGAGTTCAATAACATTATTGAGTTCAACTGACTTTTTGTTCAGTTAAGTTCCATTGATTACACCGGGTTAATTACTCTGGCGAGGCCCTTTCGGCCAGGGGCAGAGTTATAAAATGGGCTTTTGTTATCCACACAAATCTGCAAAATTGCACATTCGAAAAATGTAGTCCCAGTGCACTTAGTGAGCTTTATCGCCATGTGCTTAAGCTAGCCACCATTCAGAATGTGTGGTACAAGGTAAACTTGAGTCTTTTGGACTGTTTGTTATACCAGTTGTGCTGCAAATTTTTTTTCCAAATACTGCAACATTCTCTAATCGGTTGATTACCAATAATAATTAAACTTGAATGCTAGTTAATGCCAAACTTATCAAAGTACACTGAACGACTGCCTATATATGTGCTTATTTTTTCGTCTTAGTTTTTAAATGTGTGTATCTGTTGTTGTTTCTGTGTTGTTCTTGTCGTATCTGCTACAATTTGTTTAATTAACTTTCCTTAGCTAGGGGCTAACTAGAAAACTTAAGTTTATTTAGCCCCTAGACACCTTTAAATGGTAACGGTTTAGCTTTTTTTTCCCTTTTTACAGATCTAAATTCCTTTAAAAAATGTAATGCTAATTGTAAGAAAAGGTGTAAATAATAAAGATTGTTGTTGTTGTTGTTGAAAAAAAATAAATTTGACTGAAAACAGAAATACATTATTTAGAATCCAAGGGTCAGAATTGCTATGTAAGAAAAGTTAAGCAAGTTAGAACTAAGTGATAGTCATAATCATTGTTGCCCAGAATCTACAGTAACATCTAGACTTTATCGTCACTGTGCTAACGTGTAGGAAGTCTGGCTGCTCAGTTTGGCGTGTTCGTGTCCGAGCAGAATTCCAGTAAAACAGCTTACTCATGTTGTCCAAAAAAAGCAGGAAAATAACAAGTGGCTGCAATTAGCCTAAACTCTGGCCTACAAAAATACAGTGTGTATCCTTAAATTGGTGCTAAACAATGAAAAGAGAAAAGTCTGTCCTTCTTCCATCAGATCCATTATGCTTATCATGATATGCAAGTTTGTCTGTAGTAACTATATCCATAGAACTTTGTCAGCATAATTATATCCCTTTTACAGCTCAACCATTGATAACAATAAGTGTAAAAAAAAAAAAAAGAAAAAGAAAAACAACCCAAGGAAGATGCCTCTTCAAACAAGTCAAACATGGGTTATCTACATCAGAAGAGGTGACAAGGCCACTAGACCATGGATACTCGCATAGGTAATTAGGTGGAAATAGTGTTTCATTCCAAAATGACTAAGCATTGTTTACACCAATTGGTGGATACTGCTCAGTGTTTAAGAATGGAAACGCTTATCAAATGGTTTAAAATTCAAGATGTGGTTAGAGAAACCTCCAAAATGACTCACAGAAGCATCTTTAGCAGAAAAAATGAAAGAAATGTGAGCTTTGAAAACATCTTTGCAACTCATGACTGACCTTCCATGAAATGACCCTATCCTTGTTATCTACGTAAATGAGGCCATTTACTTTCTGTTGTGCATGGACCAAACCAAGAATGTTGTACAACATAATTATTACCATGAGCTTTCTATTGTGCATTAGCCAAACCAAGAATGTTGTACTACATAATTATTACCATGTGCTTTCTATGGTGTATTGACCAAACCAAGAATGTTGTACTACACCCTAACCCTTATCAGATTTATACTAAACAAACAAAATGACATGACCGAAATGAACATATACCCAGCAGTACAAGTTACCGGAAGCGGAAAATTCATAATGGTAATTGAACTGAGTGGAGTGCAATAGTTATTTATAGTTCAATTGTGTGTGTGTGTGTGTGTGTGTGTGTGTGTGTGTGTGTGTGTGTGCCATTCCAACCCTAATATTGTAATCTATTCTATGTAATTTGGCTTCCTAGCCTTGTTAACTTTCTAGTTATTTTAGGAAGCCAACACCCTTTTAGTTTTAATTTTTATTTCATGGTAACTCAATTTTTCGCAAGTATAAGGGTCAATAAAGTTGTTGTTGTTGTTGTTGTTGTTTGGTCTGAGATCATACGCATCAAGTTTGATTTGAAATCACAAGTATTATTTCAGACCAAAATTGCATGACACAAAGTTCAATTACCACTTTATTACACCCATTTTGAAATCCATATTAATATTGTTGTCCATATTAATATTTGCAATATTTGTTTACCCATGAAATTTGATAGGTTACTATTATTTCACTTTCATTTTGATGAGTTACAGCAAGGATGCGATTTAGAGTAAAAAATGGTGCAATTTGGGAATAACTTGCACTGTTGAGAGCCAATCAGATTGCAAGGATCACCAGTGATTTCAAAATGGGTGTAATAAAGATCCTAACCCACCCAACCGTTTAGTTCTATGGCGGGAGATTGTGAACGTTTCCCAGGCGTCTTGTTAGAACAGAAGGTCACAAAAGCAAGAGCAAGACTCTCGGAAATTTGGAAGAACAGGGATGTTCCTGTAAAAGAAAGTCCAGAAAAGGCCGTGTTCAATTCCACTACCGCCAATCTTTCACGAGGGGGGTTTGTCCGACACCCACTGAAGCTTAATTAACTTTGGCTGACCTTTCCATTGCCTCTGTTGACAGAGTCAAAGCTTGTACCATCAAGTCCACCTTCATACCATGTGCAAACCAGTGTACGAGGATCGCGTTCCTCAAGTCTCCTCAAGTCATAGCGAAGAAAGGATCCGTGGGCGGTTTGCTGCAGTTCAAGATTTTCTTGCCCAGAATGCACTGGAACCGTAAAGCGAGAACCTGGACTCTAGTTATCCTCCTTCGCAGACGTCTGTCACGCTTAACTGTCACGCGTTCCTTGCCCACGAACGTCGTTCGTGGGCAAGGAACGCGTGACGAGCCCAAAGACGTCTGCGAAGGAGGCTAGACTCTAGTGTGCGCTTCCTTAATTTTGCCTTGGTGAGTGAGGAAAATTTAGCCACAACACTCCAAGCATAATAATAGCTAATAATTTCAGCTGATACATTTTCTTTACAAAACTACTCACAATAATTGAGCTAGCAAAGTGTAATAATTTGTTTCCAGGTTAGTTTTGACCGTAGTATTTGTAGAAGTAGCCTCATACACAAACTACTGGTCCTGAGGGCATACCCCTCAGACTAATTTCACTGTGCTTTCAGACGTTAGCGTGCCGAAGAGTCCCCATAATGTCAATAAAACAAACTCCCCATAACGTCAATAAAACAAACTCTTCCGACTGGAGTCAAGTTTTAGTCTCTAGCTTTCCCCTTTAGATTTTACCTAGACAGTAATATTTACATGTTGTTAAGCGATTTTTGATTCTGTTTAATGTAATCGTAAGACGAATCAGTAATAATATTAATAATAATATTAATATTTGTAATAGTAATATTTAAGGACTGGTCCGCCTCGATTAGCTGTAAAGCTATTTGCGGCCCAGTCCACCAAGAATTATCCACTTGTAAAAGAGTTGAAATAAACTTGAACTTGAACTTGAACTTTTGTTCTGTGAGATGGTTTGGGATAAATCGGAGGTTTTCGGCAACTTTTGATCTCGCTGATATTCCTTTCTCAAGACAAAGTTCATAAAAACAATCAAATTCTAGCCTGCGAACAGGCTCCAGGCTTGGTGAAACACAGCCAATTCGGCGCGAAGCCTGTTCGCAGGCTAATCAAATTCAAAAGTCTTTTTTAGTTGCCAAAAAAGGCAAGGAAAAATTCCATACTAGGTTGTGTGGAAGAAAACATCCCTTAGATCAAGGGAAAAAAAACCGCGAGCGCTAAGAAAAACGCATTGAAACTTGCTCGAATGTGAATAATTAATACTGCCGCTCAGCTAAATGCGCATGCCTACAACACTTCCCGGCGCAAACAATAAACCCCAGCTTCAACTGTTTCACTGTCGGGACATTATTGCATTCTACTGAGCTCGAGTAACTGGTTGTAAAACGACCTCGGAATGCCGAAGTTCCGGGTAATGAAATGACCTATAACAACAGAGCTTATTAGCACGTACCTCTGGGCCACTGAAAAATTCTTGTTTCTTGAGTGATTCTTTTGTCCAGCCTCATAGGTATTCAGTATATAAGTCAGAGCAAGCAAAAGTAATGCGCCCGAAAAAAAATGATGTGGCGGAAAAAGTAGATAAAAACTGTTCTTTCTTTTTCACGTCACAAAATTATCTTTTTTAGCGCCACTTTCGCTTCCTTCGCAACAATTTGAATGCCTGAAGAAAAAAGTTTCTCTCAGGTTGACATCGTGGCGTCAGTTTGTGTGGTCAGGTTGAAGTCTCTTTGTTACTGCCATTTCAATAGCCATTGATCCTGTGTCCGTCGAACGGGGGTTTTTCCAGTCTTCTTTGAAAGGAAAAAAGAGAAATGGGCAAAAATAAGCACAAAACGTAATTCAGTAGTTTCTTTAAAAAAGAGTAAGCGACTTAAAGACAACAAATTGGAAAAAAATATACTGAGGGCATGATATCCGTTCCCGGTCCAAAACTCACCAGCCTGTAACCGAGTTCATTTGCGCGAAATATGGTCCTTCACCGCCTTGTATCCTGCTTCGTTAAGTCAGTACCGTTCCTTCCCATATATCCTCTCCGCACGAACTTCTCAAACTCCGTGGTGCAACTGATAAATAGGCGTCCTAAGCCGGAGGCAAAAAAGAAAACGTTTAACCTTTAATCATCCGACAAAGCATGAAATAAGTTAAGGTTCTAAGCATCACAATAGAATTTTTAATTACCGGCAAACACTTCGGTAGTCAAAGTAGATAAAAAAATGTAACATTTGCGTTATCTAGACGACTATTTGAATCTATCAGAATGTTTTTCTTTTGATTTTAATGTTCGCTTTCTCGTTTGCGCCTCTTGGCTTATCATTCCAAACAAGGCAAGAATTTTTCTTTCCAAATTCTTCGCTTGTAGCTTACATTTAACTGATATAAACATGAAAGGACCCGATTCATCTAAATCATTTTAAATACAAATACAGTAATGACCAAGTTATGGTTGGTGGCAAAATGCCGTCGTCTGACAAGGCCCCGTGAACAAATACCTTACAGCTAGATGAAGTGAAATGAAGAAACGAAAGTGATGCTTGATACGGGGGTAGGCCGTCAAACCGTACGATTCTGACGGTTACAACCTCGGTGACGAAAGCTCTAGTTGAAAATCACCTCTTGACTTCATATCATTCTCCTCGGTCACAGAAAACGGCACAGGTCCGCCGTAAGCTGATACATAAGGCAACTCCATGATGTCCCAGCCAAATATGTTTTCTCTCCGACTGATGAATGAAGTTGTCGTCAACGCGATTCATGAACAACCTTTAGGGAAACATGCAGAAGACCCACCTCTCTTAGAAATTCTTTAGCTCAACTGTACGGATTGTGCGTTGCCTTTTCAGCCAGCCAGCAGCAGATTTTTCGTTCCGTCGGTAGCTAAGTTTATCTCAGTTGGAATCAACGCAGCTCTTTTGAGTCCTTTGTGCTTTGAGTATCGCTGAGAAAGTGAAGGCTGCCGGCAAACACAGGAGGGTCGAATGCAAATAATTATCTGCCGTTTCAACCAATCATACCTTTCTCATTGTACTTTTGCCTAATCAATAAACAGCTTTATACCCGACAACTTTTGTCCAAATCAACTGGTATATTTTTTTAGACTTCAAAGGGGAAAGAAAATTTCTTGTAATGATTCAGCTTCTTGGAGTCATAACTATGTTGGAGTTGAAAATTTGTATCTACTTACTTTGAGAAAACTCCATTAGTTCTGACTCTTTGCTGAATATCACTCATTAAAAGTCGTTTTTGTGTGCTTAGAAATAAAAGTGTGAAATTGAAAATTAAATCAGGCCTTCGGCAAGACAGGAAATTGCTTTTATGCTAATCGGAAAACGATCATTGTGCCCTTTCTTTTCTGTATCTAAGGATTAGAACAGTTAAGGACTTGGTTGCTTTCATTTCCGCCGGTGAATTTCGAGTTGTCTAATCTATTGTTTGATAATCTTGAATGCTATTTCCAAGGCCAGGGAACAACTGAGGATGCAAATTTTGTTATCACCTGTTACCGCCTCTATTCTTTTTTAAATGATCTTGATGAAAGCAGAAAAGTTAATATTTTTAAAAAATGGACAACCGCTTTCAGTTGAACGGAGTTCGAAAGGCACAAGATCCTTCACACTGAACGTGCTACCGACTTTGAAAGAAGAAAATCCAACTTGATTTCAATATTGGCACAGTAACGTTGAATGAGTTTCCGTAATCTGAGCAGAGTTGGCGCAGTGGTGAGAGCGCTCGCCTTCCACCAATGTGTCCCGGGTTCGATTCCCGGACTCGGCGTCATAAGTGGGCTGAGTTTGTTGGTTCTCTACTCTGCTCCGAGAGGTTTTTCTCCGGGTACTCCGGTTTTCCCCTCTCCCCAAAAACCAACATTTGATTTCATTTGATTTATTTAGAGCTGATTTGATTTAGTCTCCCTAATTAGTAGAGCATCTGTGCTCGGCTAAATACATTTGAGACTTAAATAAAGTGATTATTATTATTATTATTTTCTGCGCTTCCATAGAAAAGGGACGTACATAAGGTAACTTAAAATAGTAAGATGAAACAGATGGCTGAACCTACGCGTTATCTGAAAGGCGGTTTTGAGTTCCATTAACGCATTGATTTACAACTGCCTTCTCTATAATATTAACAGGGAAGAGGTTTTATCGTGAAATAAAAGTGAGATACTCTATGTCATTATGAAAGCCCAGCCAAGAGTTATTAATTTTGTAAACCGTGTCAACCAGCGTTCTAACAAGGCCCATTTTGTAGGAGAATGCAGTAAAACTGCATTTTTTTTAAAGTTTTAAAATTGGCCTGAACCGCTGCTTAGGTCGCTTATAGGTCTGTTCTGATTTAATCAACGCAAGCGATAACACAAAATCAAGGCAAGCACCAGAATCCACACAAACACTGAGTAACGAAGGGATAAGGTCATAACTTCATCAATGCAAGCTGAGCTTGCATTGATTAATTGAATTGAATTGAATTCTTTATTTGTTTGCACTATAAAGGGCATTTAAATACAGTTCTTAAGGTAAAGAGATGACAATAATATAGCATTAAGGAGTGTTAAGTCATTAAGGAATAAATTTATATGTGAGCGGTGGCCAAAGTAGCGAAAGCTTTCTGGTTGGACACCGCCATGGTCAAGTAAATGGCAGCACAAGAAATTAAATATTCAGCTAAGTTAGACTACATACATTGTTACCAAATAAAAAAAAAAGAAGAAAACAACAAAATGAAATTAATTAACTGCAGCAGCGACAAAATCAAGTTTAATTATGCAGAAGACCGGTATTTATACTATTTCTTTTCGCAAAGCAAGCGTTCTGTTGGTTTCCATGGTTTTGTGTTCTTTGATAGCCCGAAAAAATGGGATAATAGCAAAACTTCAGTGGTTTACGCGCTGTCATGTCAATTAAGTGGCTGCGCCACTCACCGACGACGTACCGCATGTTCATCAGAAACTGTATACCCCTCCCCCCTCCCCCCTCCCCCCTCCCCCTCCCCCTCTATCAAGGTATCCGGTCGTTTCTTTCCATTGTCTTTGGTTCATCATCTCTTGTTCCACAACAGTCAGTGTTAAAACAAAGTATACATGAAGACCCGACCACGCGCTCGCAATGTATCGTACAAACTTTGTTAGATACGCAACTTGACGATCACAAACAATCTTTTTTAAAAAAATTGAACGTCATTTTGCCTTAAGGTCATTATCTGTAACTAAATAATACTGCCCTGATGAAGAAAGGCTGCCGCTGTTCCCCGGGGTGTGCGGCCCGCTTCCTGAAACCCTTTCCCTGCCCTATTTCAGACCTGACCAAAAATTCGATACCCTATTGGTTGGCGCAAATATATTTAAAAGACAAAAAAGGAGGGCTTTGGTTGATTGTGCTATCGCCTAATGATGAAGAAGTAGCTTCTTTTAAAAAAACATACCCAATTCAAGACTAGAATGCACAAACCATACCCTATTTCAGACCAAAAGGGTCAAAATCGATTTCCTATTTCAGACCAAAAAGGCTAAAAAACCATCCCCTTTTTGGCCGCACATACCTTTTTAGCCCATAAAAAGGAGTACCTCCACCCCCCTCCCCCGGGCGCTGTTCCTTCTCGTGCAACCAGTCTTGCTTCTTTCCATTATTATTATCATTGTATATTTATATATGTGGTCATCTTCGAAACCAGATTGATAAAAAAAGAAGCAAAGGATAGTACATGGACATAAAGTTTGGTGGCCATGGTCCACGTGGCGCCAAAACGCCACGTGCCAGCAGGCTTCCATTGGTAACCGCTGGTAAGCTTGCATGCAGCTTCTTGTCTAGGGGTTTGTTTTGGTAAAGTTTACACCAAACGAGATGAAGCACTATTTTGCCTTTTTGTGCTCCTGGCTCCCACTATTTAATCAGAATTTAGTGATTTTAGCTAATTCAAATGCGGAAGAAAACATAGGTGAAAATCTAGACGCAAAAATAGCGTTCAATTTCCCAGGCACGCAGCAGCCGATCTCATTTGGTTCTAGTGACCACTCCACAGGATTCGTTGTGTACTGTCCATGTATGGGTAAGCCTAGAAAAACCTTTCACCTTGAAATTATCTCATTCTAGCTGTGAAATGTTTGATCTTGTTTGTTTTAGGTTGTTGGAGTAAAATCATACCGTAATTTGCATGAAACAGAAGACATTGAATATAAATTTGTTCATCATCATCATGTTTATTTATTTACTGTTCATGTGCCCTTTTCTTTTTAATTTTGGCACACAAGCAGAAACTTTTAAAATTTATGTGGCTAATAGAGTTACTGTTGATATAAATTCTCTGTTAGATGCAATCAACATTATTTCGGACATTCCACTGTAAAATTTTTTTTAGAGTTGCATCCTTCCATTTTGGTCAAAAATAGTGGAATTGTTTTACTGGCATACACTGACTGTTACTTAGGGGTATTCTTGTGCTTCTTTGCAGGTAGGTTTGGAAACCAAGCTGACCAATTCCTGGGATCACTGGTGTTTGCAAAGGGACTAAATAGAACTCTTGTCCTTCCTCCATGGATAGTATATCCAAGTAACAAGATAGGTGGCTCTGTAAGTTATATCCTTGCTTACAACAAGTAATTCTTAGCAATGGAGGGGGGGGGGGGGGGGTTCAATTGTGTATTTTTAGTATTAGGTTTTATAGATATGTCTTATAATTCATTATAGTTATTGTACTTTTATATATATTTTTAAATTCATGTAAAGTGCTTATAAATTATTCAGGGGTTTCAATAAGTCTTGCAATAACCGTCTGAGTGAACTAAAGTAGGCGGGGACCTGATAATTTTTTTTAATAATTTGAGTGAAAGAACAGACCAATTAGGCGGCGGTAAGTGAAAATTCTGACAAAGTAGGCGGTGATTTTCGCCGGTTGCCGGCTTCTAATGAAACCCCTGATTATTATTATTATTATTATTATTATTATTATTGTTATTATTATTTTCAACCTTAGAATTCAAAATAGTGAAACCTTGAAAACAAGCAACAGTGAAATGAAGGAAACGAGCATCATTTTTTAAGTTGATGGTTTGAGAGTGTTGATTACTCTACCTCACTCTTGGTTAATTTCATCAACACAATGTTATGACATAAGTTTGCTCACATGAATGAGATTCAGAAACAAAAGAGTTAAAAAAGTAGGTAAAAAGAATCAACTTTACTCAGAATGATCTTTGGCTCTTAAGCAGAAATAAGAGCTGAAAATAGAGTCCTAAAGTGTGACATCACAAATATTTAAATTTTTGAAATTATGGCATTTGTTGAGATTTTCAGAAAGAGAAAGATAAAAAATGCTAACTTGCCAAAAATCAGCATGTGAAAGCAAATTGGCTCTGAGATATTAGCACCGTTGTGCTCTGCTGACTCCATACAAATCCTTCGAAATTTGACTTGGTTCATAATGTTATGAACCGCGTCAAATTTAATAGCAGGATTTGTATGGAGTTAGCAGAGCATAACAGTGCTAATATCTCGCTTTCAACCCATTGACTACCAGCTGTTTTTACGTTTCCGGAGTGATTTTCCACCTATAAATGATCCATAGCATTTCGCGACTCTTTATTTTAACTACCATGGAAAAGTGATGCTGTCCTAGGGCACTGGAGGCTCAAGGTTTCTGAAAATGTTATTCTGACGTAGCTATTTTTCAACCGTGGAGCTACTTGCTTGCGATTTTTACTAAGTTTACAGCCATTTTTCATCTTTAGTGGCTGCCTGATAAGCATCATTAAGCATGACGGTAGCTAAGAGTCCACTTTCTCAAAGAATCGAGCAAGGTGATTTACTTTTTTTGTCAAATTTGGCTTGTTACTCGATTTGGCCAGTCGGACACTTAGTACCTTTGGGACTCGACTATTGATGAATTTCTTGACCTACCACTGCATATTTTGGAATTTGTGAGCACTGAAGATGACCACAAGCAGTAATTTTGGGCGGTAGGTCGGAGTGGCTGTTTATATGTGAAAGAATTGGGGGAAGGAACGGGCCTTGTCAAAAATTCTCGTTATTTCCCAGCATGCAATGCGGTCAAGATGTTGAAAATGGCGGAAAGGCCCAAATGCACTGGAACAAAAGGCTGTATCTACGCTCGGGAGAAGAATATGAACAAAAACAGTAATTTCTAAGCTAGAACAAGGACTGAATTTTGTTATGATGGTTGAAGTTTGGTTTTTCGAAGATAATTTCTTTAAAAAAGATAAAGGCAAAAAGGGGCATTTTCGACGTTTGTCTTTCATGTTAAAAACGGTCAGTTTTGTTCTTGTCTAAACTCAAAAGGCCATATTTGGTAAATATCGCTACGTTTCTTGCGTTTATTGGATATCCAAATTTAAAGGACATTCCATTTCGTGCTCACAACTGGCAGCTAAGGCAATATTCGTGCGATTGAGAAAGTTGCAATGTTTTGAAGCATGGGAGTCTTGTGCAGCCAGTTTTGGGCGGCACAGGTGCCAATGGGTTAAACTGTAACAAAATGCCGATTTTTGGCAAGTAGGCCTTTTTTATCATATTCTTTCTGAATATCTGAATGAATCCCATAATTTCACAAATTTAGTTTTTGTGACGTTACCACTTTAGAACTTTATTTCAAGACATACACAACAAAAGCAACCTCGTTCTCAGGGTCTCTCCTTCCCGAAGAGGAGAGACCCTGGGAATGAGGTTGGAACAACAGCAACAAACTTTAGTTTATTTTTTATTTTGTTATTATTATTTGCCACGAGTACATCAAACAAATACTAATTTACAACATTTTGTAATCAGTTTCTTATTAAAAATGTTGTGAGGAAGCCCAACACAAGCTGGAAGCCTATTAACATTGTGTTCCTCCAATGATACAGTAGATGGGTGCATAAAAGGGGTGCATAATTACATATTGGTGCATAATTACAGGCTTTAACAAAACACTGATCCCCCGTTTACTGATCCCCTACTGATCCCCTTACTGATCTCATATATAATTCACTGGAAGAAGTAAAACAACCACAAAAAAAGGATTTGAGGCTGAATAAAGCTCAAGGATAAATTCTGGCTTACCTCAGAGTTCAAAGATGGTGGAAACTTGGTCCGACAGAGCACCTGCTTTCTGACTCGTATCACAGTCATTACAAGTACCCCAGTTCTCTTCTACGATAAACAAAATAAATTGAAGCATTGTCAAGTATGTTTTCCGTGTCTGTGAAAAGCCATGACAATGGCAACAATGAAGACATATAGAAACGAAAACGGTTGGAAGATAAACACAAGTGTCAAGCTAGCAACATAACAAACAGGAAGTCGATCCAATCAACATCAGGTTGCAGTGTCACTCCATTCAGGTGCACGTCAATCCAGAATTTTCTTAAGCAGAAGTAGTTGTCTTTCAGTACAGATGTGATTGATTAGTAGCCATCCAAAATGGCAAAGTTCTAGCCTGAAGAGGAGCATCTAAAAGAATATTGACCTTTAAAACTATCTTTCAGTGGCCCTGTATTGCATCTTTCCCAAACAGACACACAGTACTCAAGAACAGGTTTAATACTAACAATAAATAGAATTAATAAACAATATTTCACTGGCAAGAATTTTTTAATGCGAGCTAGAACAGCAACACATTTTAAAAGTTTTTTTTTCTTGAGATTAGCTACATGGGGTGACCAAGATAGGGAGCTCCATATTTATGCTGTTGGGCTGCTTCCATGTTTGTGTCTAACGGGAACAGCAACGAAAATGTCATTTCCAAACATACCTTCTTGTTATTGTAACTCTTTTGTGATTTTTCCATGTTGTTTAAATGGTAAAATGTGCGAGAACTATCCTGGACCTAAACTTAAGCAAAAATGGTGTGAGGTTGGGAAAAAGGAAGAAGAGTTCACCGTCATATGCTCACATTCTCCACAAAACCTAAAATGTGGTCATTCACGTTGTTGTAATTTGTTGAGGACTAGCTGAAAGAAATGTACTAAAATGTAAAACACACGTGCAAAGCCATTGTTGTTGTTGTTCATTAAACCTATTGTTTTGTGGTATTCTTGTTGCCATTGCTGTTGTCTAAATATAGAACTGTCACAACGTTCTAAATTCGAGTCGATACTCACAGCACGTGCGAGGCTTCCAACCTTGTTTTAAATTTGGCAAACCTTTTCACGTGGACAGTCTGTACTGTATTAAAATCTAGCTTCATAACTTTACAAAGATGTGTACAGGAAAATTTGTTCCGGTGGACGAAGTGGAATATTTAACCTTGAGTGTTCACTTTGCAGTCACGTATTAAATGGAAGGTATCACATTACAAAAACAACTTCTGCAACTTTGTGCAAATCTGTAATTTTTCTGTCACAGCATTCGAATTCGACTTGTGATATCGATTAGCCGATAAGTACTACACGTGCGAGGCTTCCAACTTTTTCTTAACACTCGGCAAACCTTTTCACGGGAACAGACTGTGCTGTCTTAAAATATCTAGCTTCACAACTCATAAACACGATGAATATGCATAACATCAAAACAACCGTCGCGTGATGTTAGCCTTTCGACCTTTGGACTATGTGGTTTGCTTTAACCAATGAACACACTGCCACGTGCCTGCTATTGTGCATTGGCCAATCCAAACACCGGAACGTAATTGTATTGTGCATTTTGCTGCACAGGAAAAAAAAAGACTGAAATCTGACACATTTTATAACTCGGTATACCTACAGTATCCTAAGTAATAAGTCACTACACAATGGCTTAAATATAGAACTTGGGTGAGGACTCATTATATATATATTCACCACTCATGGGTATATTACAAACCAACACAATGACCAGCTCCCAGATGGCTTGTTAGCTCAATTGGTAGAGCGCCGCACTGGTATCTCGGAGGTTGTGGGTTCAAATCCCGTACAAGCCTGATTTTTTTTCAGGGTTTATTTTCACTACTGCTTAAGTAGTGTTCACAACTGCAATGATCAGTCACATATTTAATGATTAATCCGCAGTTCAAATATATGATTTTCACATATTCATTCTCATATATTCACCACTCACGGGTATATTATGAACCCAGAAAACGACCAGCTCCCAGATGGCTTGTTAGCTCAGTCGGTAGAGCACTGCACTGGTATCGCAGAGGTTGTGGGTTCGAATCGCATACAAGCCTGAATTTTTTTTCAGGCTTTATTTTCACTACTGCTTAAGTAGTGTTCATAACTGCAACAATCAGTCACATATTTAATCATTAATCCACAGTTCAAATATATGATTTTCATATATTCATTCTCATAAATACAATTCATGTAAGTTGCTACACAATGGCTTAAATTTAGAACTTGGGTGAGGACTCATTAAAGACAGCATTTTTTCACTGTTTACACTAGGTAAAATTTTATTGTATCATTAAGTACCATGACATGCTGTTCAAATATTGATATTCGTATTTTGACAAGAAATATCTCAATGGACTGGTGTACCAGTGTATCGTTGCAGCCTTACAAATAACCTAGCACCATTTTTTCTTCAGAGTTATAGTAACAGCTTGCTTTAAGAAAACAAAAATCAACCTAAAAGTTGACTTTAGATGGTTATGCTCTCAGCTCTTCAATTTTATATGAGTAAGCTGTTATGCTACCTTCAGTAATTGAGGTCTTAATATTTTAGATAATGTTAGAATTTCTGACTGGTTACCAGAACATGCATATGGCTACATGTAATTCAACGTGCCTCAGTCATATCAAAACTGTATCCCTGTGAGCTGTATTTCATTGGCAAATTTTTGCATGGGAGAAATTTTTCAAATGTACTGGTATTTCAGAATGAAATTGATTAAAAAAAAGTAATTTTATATAATTAAGAGTTCACAATATCATTAACACCTTTAAAAGTTATCATATCGAAATCCTTTTCATGGAAGGTTTTGTGGCCTTGAACCCTGTTGGACAAATTCCAATTTTGTTTCATACTTTAATTTCCCTAAAAAATTGGCTTTTGGGACACTCCTCTTTCCCTATGGAAATTTTTCAGTAAACTCCCATGGTCATGTAGTCATGATGGAGGACTTGCAGATATCTTCTGGAACTCACAAAACAAAACGTTTTATGTGTAGATTTATATTCCTGTGGCTAAAATGAAAGATGTGATTATTCAATTCTGTCATGTGCATACTCAGAAAAAAGGATTCCCAGTTCTCCCAACAGAACAGGAGTTGAATCTATAAACTTCCGATTAGTTGCATGGCTGCTCTGCTACTGAGCTACAGGAGACTTGTGGGAGCTCAGGGCCATTAAACCAGGCCCATCGTCCTGCATACTGTGAGGGTCAGAGTGTTGATAGGTGGAATATTGGTGATTAGAGTGATGAAAGATGCGATTTGTTCAAGACTGTCATGTTGCATGCAAACTTATTTGGCAATCCAACAATTTATGTTAAATGTATTTCATTTTCCTCAGGACAGGGTACCATTTGATGAATGGTTTCTTGTAAAGCCATTTGAAGATTATCACAGTGTTGTTACAATGGAAAAATTTATGAAAGACATCGCACCCAATGTATGGCCTCCTGGGAAACGTATAGGTTTGTATCTATTTCTTAATGGTATTTAACATTTACCGGAAACAAAATCAAAATCTTGAAAAGTGTGCTAGTTATTTTTGATAAAGTATTTTCAAATAAAAGTTAATAAATTAGTAAGGTGTCATAACAGTAATCTGATAAATGCTTGGCAGTGTGGGCTCCTGCAGGGTCCCTTTTCTCTCTTCATGCTTGCATCAAGGTTCTAATCGAAGAACTCTCCAATCATACCTAGATTTGTTACTAAGTGAAAACCATGATTTTCTTCATTCTCTGTGTGCCTCGGTATAAGAAGAAAAATGATCATGTAAACAACCTACCCCAGGGATCTCATTTCTGTTATTAGGATATTCCTAATAATCTCAGTTGATTCCAGACGAGATTCAGCTTCCATGGTTTTTTTCTGCGGCCTTTCCCTTTGGCTTTGGCGACCTTTCCTATTTTACGGCTGACTGCTCTAAAAATAGCAAGGTGACCAGGATGCAATTCCCCGGGAAAATTTGTGTTCTATTGTAGTCAACGCCACAGGGTACTGCTGTTTCATTGGTTTGTGGTCTAAATAATGAGGTGATGATATCCCCTGTGGAGGAGTTAGATGTTTACAAAGCTTTGTGAGCTAAGACCTTGCGCTTTATTTTTTGGAGAATATACCAGCTTTGAACGAATTAATAGGGCATTTAAATTTGCCTTCATAGTCATTCCTGTGAATAGCCTGGTTTAAGGGAGCTGTTTGATGTTAATCAGGGAGGTCCTCTCAAGATAGTGATATTACCAATAATTCAATCTCTGTAAGCATAATGATAGGAAAGCTTATGCTCAGGTGCAGTTGGAGCTTTCCTAATGCACAACCTTTGTGCATAATATTTAAAGAGGCCTTTCAAGGGGTTGAAGCGATAAGCGACATGGCTCCGAAAACACAGGCAACAATCTTCACCCAAAACACTGACCACCAACAGAAATTGGCAGGAAAAACATGACAGCTTGAAACAGCAACAATTCACTTCCCATTCCTCTTTGATTTCTTTGTGACAGCTACATTTGCGCCTAGTGAAACAAGCGAGATACAGGGTCATAAATGAGCGACACCAGACCACCCCTTGGAAGGCCTCTTTAATTTAAGGCCTTTCTTTTGTACTTTCAAATTGTCATTTTCTTTGATAGTGGTGCTCACTTTTGCGCTTGTGTTGGAAAATCATAATTTTTGAGTGACCCTCTTCTGAAAGATAACATTGAGAAGTGTTTGTCTGTGAAGTGTGGACATTTTGCTGTTTTTTTTTTATGTAGATATTGTATGTGTGTTTCCAATGTAATTTTGAATTTGATTACTTTTTTTACATTAGTACTGTATTCTTAAATTTTCATCTCAGGTTTCTGTTACTCATTTAATGGCAACAAATGCCGAATGAAGGAGGGGAATCCTTTTGGTCCCTTTTGGGATCATTTTAAGATCAATTTTGATGACTACCGGGAACACCCTGGCTTGCTGTGGGACACAGAGCAAGAATGGGCCAGACAGGGTTGGAATGAAAGGTAATGAATGCACTACATAGAAATTCTGTTTAGAATAAAATAAATAAATAATAAATGTCGTTTATTCCACTCTCTTGCAGATACTGTAAAGGCTCCATTAAGCCCCCCATCTCTATTGACCCCCCCCCTCTCTAATAAGCCCCCCGTTTGGAAGTCGGTTTTTGAAATAAGCCCCCCCTCTCTAATAAGCCCCCCTCCCCTTTGGGGCATGAGATTTTGTAGTTAGCCCCTCCTATTCCCTCTTACGAAATTCACTTTATGACATCCAGTTGGTTTGTGTTTAAACAAATATACACTCAAACATGTAATATTGTTTGCTGCTCTGTATTAAATAATAAAGTTTCACTACAGTTGTTTGAGTTTAGTACAAGAACTATTTAAAGACGAAAATGAAGGGTTTAAGATTTGAAATAAGCCCCCCTCTCTAATAAGCCCCCCCCCCCCCCCCCCGTCAATGAGGCCTGAAATTAAATAAGCCCCCCGGGGGCTTGATAGAGCTTTTACGGTAACTGAATTAACACACGGCTATAATTAACAATAATGCCACATTAAAGCTATGTAGTAATTATATCATGACGGATACTTAAGGATACTTATAATAATGTTATTTGTGGTATGGCAAATTAAAGAAATACAATAAAAAAGAAATTTTAAAAATTAGTTCTTTGTACAACAGTGGACACCAAGCATGATAATGGGTGGTCACTGGTGTCAGTCATCTCAGCCATAAATTTGTGACATAGAAACTCGCATCTGTGGGAAAGTGTAGTTTTGTTGGCTAGCAACAGTGCTTGCCTGACTGTACGAGCTGTTAGGATATATGATTTTAAGTGCCTTTTTTGCACGGACTCTATTCTATCTGACAGATAATCAGGCCCCAGTTGTTCAAAGAGCGGATAACTCTATCCAGCAGATAAGTCACTATCCAGCGGATAAAATGCATCAGTTGCGATACATTTTATCTGCTGGATAGCGACTTATCCACTGGATAGAGTTATCCGCTCTTTGAACAACTGGGGCAGGACTGTCTTGCCACACCCGGACGGCATATTCTAAAATCGGTCTAACACTACTTCTGAAGACTTTCAACATGTCTTGTTAATCAGGGGCACCCAACGAGCCAAATCAACCAAAAGCTGTAGAAAGGCATTTTTGAGTGGCTTATCGTGTTTGAAGTCTGTTTAAAGTGATGTTATCATTCGCCAGAAGAAGCTCGTCTGTTCGGATTCCCTAGCTGAAATTTTAATTGCCTGAAAATGTTAGGGAACAAAATCTTCCTTTGAGAAAATGGAAGCTGAAGTGAGCTTTCCACGAACTTTCTAGGGAACTATTTTCTTTCCGAAAATGCTAGTTGACATTTTTGACTGCCAAAAACAGCAATTACAACCCTTTCGAAAACCTTAGGGGCTATGATTTCCCAATTGCGAATCTTTTAGGCCACGTTTTAGGTACGAAAATCTGAGTGCACGCTTTAATTGACGCCGAAAGCGCAAGGCGAATTACCCTTCACCGAACAGATATCTACCTAAACTTGTCGTTGGGTGCCCCTGTTGTTAATGTAGGGGTATTAGTTGTCTGTTCATTTCTCCCTTACAAGGTCCAACTTTGACATTCAGTTCTTCTTAGTATTATATCCCTGAAAGCGTAATCTTGACTGACACATCAGTTGGTACAAGAAAGGTGGTACAAGAAATAAACCATATCATGCAATCAGTATTCCTAATTTTTCTCGAGAATTAATTTTGTTGAAGTGGCACTTCAACGTTATCCACATACATGAAATTCAAAAGGAAACTGAAAATATAAACTGGTCTTAAAACATTTGGAGATTCCTGTACTTCTGGCCGCTACAAACTGCTGTACTTGTAAAGCAATTAGCAATACATTGGTGTGAAGTTTTCCTCGAATATTTGTGGAGCCCTTAGTTTATAGTTTTGAATTTCTTTGATGAAATCAGCAATACATGCAGGCATGTTTGTGTTTTTGCTGGTGTTTAGATTTCCAGCATCAAAGTATCCTGTGATAGCCCTAATGGGAGCTCCTGGGGCCTTTCCTGTGGAGGAGAAAAACAGATGGCTGCAAAAGTATGTGCAGTGGTCAGTAAAAATTGAAAAAGAAGCCAAGGAGTTCATTAACAATGTGCTGAATAATGAGCCATTTGTTGGTATCCATCTTCGCAATGGAATAGATTTTGTAAGTACAAAACCTTGCCGGTTCCTACATTACCATTCCAGTAGGCAGACACCTGCTGTTTGCACTGAGGACACCGGGACTGTCTTATCTTTTTGTTTGGCTGCAATATTCCGGTCACATTCTGGCGCACGTTTCTTGAAACTCCCGAAAACGTTTCGGGCCCTAAAGGCTATTTTACGTGCACAAGGTTTATTACCAGAAATTCGATTTCTAATATCGTTAGTAATCTTTTAAGAAAGGGCGCTATAACATTGAGAAATACATTGTGCTAGTTTGTTGAAAAAAGGTAGCACCCATCGATAGAAAACCAACTTGAAAAATACTTCTGAGGCCCGAAATGGTTGCCGGAATTTTGAGAAAAGTACCCGGCGATAGGTGGGGTGGGGGGGGGGGGAGGGGGGACGCACACCTGATTCTTACTTATTTTAAAAAAATGGCTGTCTTGCGACTGTTTCTAATTCAGTTGTTGTCGCTACTGTCTACCAAATGAACGCTTTACCAACTATAGAGGGGGTGGGGGCGGTCCTGCGCACGTTTCACGGACATTTTCACGTTAAAATTCCAAGTTCACGTTTCATGGAAATTACGAAGCAATAATATTCACAGTTCACGGATTTTCTTTGGTATTTTCACTGGTCACGAAAAATTAAAAACACTTAATCCCGTATCACGCAATAACCCCTCCCTCCCCCTTCAACTATAAGACAATATTTTTGCAGTGGTGTGATACTTTGTTGTATTCATTTATTCATTCATTCATTCATTCATTCATTCATTCATCCATCCATCCTTCCTTCCTTCCTTCATTCATTCATTCAGTCAGTCAGTCAGTCAGTCAGTCATGCATTCATGCATTCATTCATTCATTCATTCATTAGCGACCTTCAGATCGGACTACGAGTACGAGATCGAGTACGAGTATGACTTTTCAATTCCTAGTCGCAAGCTTACATTATCATGTGTGACACCAACTCTCGTTCCTAAAGCCTCATTCTATTCTGTTTAACAACACTGAGTAGCGACGCCTCTGAGAACGCAGCCGTTTTGAAATTTGAAAGCCGTACACGTACTCAATCTCGGACTCGGAGTCTGATCTGAAGGTGGCTAATATTTATTCCCACCATCCTGTAGTCTGCAAGCTTCCGACTTCTTGGATTATTTAATTATGTGGGGAGCAGGGATGGCGTAGTGGTGAGAGAACTCGCCTCCCACCAATGTGGCCCGGGTGGGTTGAGTTTGTTCTTGGTTCTCGTCCTTGTTCCGAGAGATTTTCTCTGGGTACTCCAATTTTCCCATCTCCTCAAAACCTAGCATTTTCAAATTGGTGTCCCTATTTGGTACCGTGTGTGCTAAATACATTGACATTGAAGTAAATTATTATATGTGTCTGTATGTATGCCACTCATTCTCTTTTGTTTTTTGAGATAGAATTGTTGAATTGTGAGTCATAACAATTCCCAGTCTTGATCGATAAGCTTCCTTGGAAGAACTCGACCAGGATTTCTCAAATACAGACAAGATGCTATTTCAGTCAATAAGGTCCAGCTTTTATTTCAGGAGAGAGCTTGTGAGCATGTCAAAGATCCGACAATGACTTCCCTCTTCGCTTCACCGCAATGCGTCCCAGCCGGGTCCAGAAAGAAGCTAACCTATGAGATGTGCTTTCCGCCCAAAAAGGACGTCGTCAAGAAGGTGAAAAAGATCGTGAAGAAGACCAAAGCTAAAAGATTGTTTGTAGCAGCTGACAACGATCCCATGATAAAGGAACTTTCCGAGGCTTTGAAGTCACTTAAGGTACTGTGTGCTCAGATATAGCAGGTTTTCTTGACGTTTTTGCGCTAACAACTTTCTTTATTAGAGAGAACTTAAAAGACGATGGCAACGGCAAAGGGAAACGTCTTTTCAAAATGTAACTTCTCGTAATTGTAACTTTTTCGCGACTTTTCCAAAAATTGTCACAAATACCCTGGAGCTATTAAATTAGTATAATCGGCGTTGAAGTTGGGAAAAAGAAAGAAGTTCACCGTCATATGCTCACTTTCTCCAAAACACCTAAAATGTGGTCATTTCACGTTGTTGTTTTGCTGAGGACGGCAAACTGAAGAAATGTACCAAAGTGTAAAACGCACTTGCAGAGCGACTGTTTTTGCTTATTATGCCTATTATTTTGTGGCTTTCTCGTTGCCGTTACCGTCGTTGTTGCTTAAGCTCTCTTTTCTGTTTATGCCAAAACTAACGGAATATTTCATTGCTTACTGCGCTGAACTTAGGCCCGGTTCTAGGCTCGATTTCCGCCGCTCACTCGGGTCCGGAGTATCCTCCCCAAACAGCGGTTATTAATCGAGAACATAGACGGCTAATAACTAAAGCCAAGGCCAAACGGATCCGCAAGTAGCCGCAAGCTGAACTTGCAGAGAGACTTGGGTTGGGTGGCCAAACGGAGTCGCAAGTTTCCTCGCAAGTACGCGCAAATCGCAAAAAAACCCGTTGTCTTGGGTTGGGTGGCCAAACGGTGAAAACCTTGCGTCGACTTGCGTGCAAATTTAATCTCGACCAAAGTGAGCGCAAGTGATCGCAATTCAACGTAAGTGCACTCAAGCTCTGGCCAAACGAAGTCGCAAGTAGACCCAAGTTTTCAACTTGCGTCTACTTGCGAATCCGTTTAGCCTGGGCTTAAGAACTGTTGATGACGAATTATATTAGCCCGGGGAGGGGGGTACTTCCTAGTAATAGGATAATGGGGATGTGCCGCTGGATGGGGTCTCATTTTCACGACTGGATTGACTATAATGGGATTGCATTTTCAATAGAGTTGCTAATATGGTGTCGCACATTTTCGGGATTTTGGGGGTAAATGTACCGGAATATTTGCACTGTACGTGAAAAAGTAAAGTGTTCTACATTCACTTTAACAGACGTGTCAATTCATTTTAGGATGACCTACTTACTATAATGGGGTAGGGGTTCTGAGAGACCAGCGGCACATACCCAGCAGAAATTGACCCAAGTACCCTCCCCCCCCCCCCCCCCCCACGGGTATATTACATCTGATAAGCATTCGGCTACAATAAGTTTGCGTAGTCCCGCCGAAAACTGTCAAAGCCAAGTACAGAAAGCCGGTCGGCTTTATTTGGGTGCCTACTTCTCTATCTTCTCGTTGGCCACCTGTCCTACTAATCGGGGACCCCAAGTCTACACATTTATCAAAACGTCATGTTTTTCTGTAATCGGAATACTCTTGGCAAAGGTGACCTGGGACCTGCGCGCACAACAGTCTGGACCAGGTGGGCTGCTCGCGCACCATCGTTTGCCAAGCGACCGCTTATTCTGTGTATTCCGAGTAAACCCGTAACCGTATAATTATTTTTTCAATCTCTTGAATGTGCTCATTCTGATGTTGGGAACAGGATGAACGCAATGCTGTTCCATTCATTCTGAAAACAGGCTAGGTCCCCAAAAAACGCGATAACCAACTATTCCGAGCGTTCCTGTACGACGAAATACTCGCAAAAGAACGAGCGTAAGATTTAAAAAAGGGTGGGGCTTGATTATTTTCCATACTCTCATGTCCGTGTAACCAAAGATAACACAGTTTACTTGGAGTATTCCTGTTTAATTTTTCAGGTGTCTGTACACAAGAGAGATCCCTCAGACGAAATCAGCGATCCAATAGTGGACTTGGCTATATTAACCATGGCTGACCACTTTGTAGGAAACTGTGTATCAAGCTTTACGGCATTCGTGACTCGTTATCGAACAGTAAACGATAAACCAACGTCATTCTGGGCTTTTGAAGATGAAAAGTAGAATTTGCATGATGAAGGAGGATACAATGTGCTTATGTGATCTTTATATTTATAGAGGTGTTACCTCAGTAGTTAGGAAATTGCCCAGAAGATTAGTTTCTCAATAAATTAAACGCGAGAGCAGATGCGATGTAAGTACTTTGACTCATAACATTCCCTTTTCCCTTAGTCGCCTTTGGGTCGTTACTTGACTGCGGAACATGACCCACAGTGCCCCATATGCATTTCTTTTGAACAAAAACTTTCTTATGAACTATTCCTCGTTTCTGTTTCATATTTAAGAGCAATTTTATTCTTGAAAACCGCCAATGTTTGGAATAATTTGGCTCTGTCTCCAGTCGGCTCACAAGAACAATTTTCCGATTACCGGTATTCACCACTTCCACTTCTCCCATAATACACCCTGTTTACCCCTCAAAATTTTGCATAACCATTGTTTTCCCGAAAGAAATTTAAAACAATGCGCAAAATTTGGGGGGCAAACAAAGCGTGTTACGGGAGATGTAAAATTAACGATAACAAAAAGGGGTAATGGGTTCATGAGGACGTCGAAACGTTGTTCCCTTTCACTAACGCCAATTTTCATTTTAAAATACAACAAAGTAATTAAAACTAATTTTAAGTGAAGGGAGATTTGATATTAGTCCATAATTCATGGGCTCTTGTCCATAAAAGTGGCTACATCATGGCAAGGAAAAGAAAGCGTTCCACTGGATAACGGTAACGTGGGCTCTGAGAACAAGAGCAGGACGTGACAAGTTCAACAGGACTTTTGCGTAGGAGGCACCCTTTTTCCTTTTCCGAATGCATTTTAGTTTAAGCCGATTATAGATCACCACATTATCCGGGTTGGCTCCGTTTGCCAAGGTCTCCACACATCTGGACACGGTTGTTCGAAAGCCGATTAACTTAATCCAGGATTAGCGTAAACTTTGGTTGCAGTTTTTGACTTTTTTATGAAAGTTTCTTTTGCTAATTTTTGCTTTTCAGGATTGACGTCCTCTAATCGAAAATTGTGTAGAATATCAGCGTTGAACAACGTTTGTGGATAGAGAAATAAACTCCTTGGTTAATTTTTAATCTTGGATTAGGGTTAATCGGCTTTCGAACAACCCGGCCCAGGGGGCCGTTTCTCGAAAGTCCCGTAAACTTTTCGGGCCCGAAAAGTCATTTCAAAAACTAAGATCCATCTATTGTAAAAATTATGATTTCAAGATATGAAAGGGCAAATTTGTTGCAAAATTTCATGCCCGGAAACGTCTTCGTTTTTAAGATATGAAGGAAATTGTGGCACCCGAAATAGACCCGAAAAGTTTCCGGGTTTCGAGAAACGCACGCCAGGTGTACTAGCTGACTCATCCCCAGTCTTCTTCATGTAGCACATGGCAAAGGGAGAGTAGCACGCGAGGTGGAGGAGCAGGGGATGATGGGGAATCTCACCTTGCGCTCCTTTTCTCGGTACCCATCTCTCCCTGCGCTGTATGAAGACGACTGGGGACGAGTTAGATGTACTAGAACACAAAGTATCAACTTTGGGTTTACACTGCAACATCTCAATCCAGTGAGGCGGTATTCTCCCTGTCCACCCACCCCTACTTCTTCCAACCACTCCCTCGTCTAACCTTGACAACGGTTTTTTTTCCGTGACACTGTGTTCACCGCAATTTATCACCACCAGATTTCCTGCCAGAGAAAAATGGCCCATGGGTGATTTCTTCTTTCACTTTCTACAAAAACAACAAACCGCACGGAACACTAAACTGACACGTTTATGAAAGTGAAAGCACTCAAAATCCTGTGGATGAGATAGGTGGACAAGGCGTGCGAAAAATTCTCACATTTTGCCTCTCTATCATGTTGCTAAAAATTTCCGTGAAATCTAAGACCAAAGCACACCGCTTCAAAAAGTCTTCAAATAAATTTTATAACATCTGGGGGAATGCTGCAGTATGGTAAATGTGGTTTTTAAATCATGATTCGCTTACTAAAAAAAATTGAAGTTACAGTTTGAGCCACATAATCTCATCTGTTATTTGGCTCTCAAAGCTGTTCCAATTGCGAGTGTCTGGAAAAATGACATGCGTGTGTATACTCTCGCCTTAAAATCGAAAGTTTGTTGCTCTTGAAACCAAGCTCAGTGTTTGTTTATCTGGCAGGCAGGTGCACAGTCAGCAGGACCGGGAAAGCCGGTCATTCCAGCCGTTATCAGAGATGGCGAAACGAACCAAGAAAACATCCGCTTTTCTGGCCATTTGATCAAACGGGATGCCGTTTCAGGCAGCTTGTCAGCTGGTGCCGCAGGTGAAAAGTGATTGAGATCCGACAAACGCGCGATATGTCTTCTGGAAAGGAAATGGAGACAAATATCTCAACCAAAAAAGTAGATTTTTGAGTAGCCTGTGTGGCAGGCGTTCGACGGGAAAGGGGAAGGGGGGATATTCGGGCGCGCCATTCGCGTTCTCCAGCGCCCGAACGCCTGTGTATTATGGAGCTCATTATCACCCACTCCACCCCCACGAGGGCGCACGCGTGTTGATCATTTGGGGGCTTCAGGAGCAGGCCAAGACAAGTAATCTTCTTCAAAATTTCTGTTTTAATATTTGTTGGCTAAACTTTGTGGGTTTTCTTTTTAATCAGATTTTACTGGAGAGCTCGTGCCAATCTCTGAGGGAAAAGAGCATCTCCAAGAGCACATGTTGGTTCGCATGGTTCCCTGTTTACACCGTCGGTTGTCACGGAAATCGCAGTAAGAACACAATAAAAAATTCCCAACTAGCGGGCTGTTAAATTTCGAAGGTGCATAATTTTCTACAATGGTTAATGATCTACTGCCGCTGCTTGTCACGATCACGAACGTGTTTGAAGTCTTTCGCCGGACTGTCAATTATCGATGACAGGCCGGCATTATCATATCAGTCCACAGAAGGCAAGCCGCCGGCGGTCACGAACGCGAAGAATAGGCTGACGTCATCTGCAAAATTGCACCAAAATATTACTGACTTGGCAGTTTCAGAAGAATATAGAAAAATTCTATTCCTCGTCAGGCGAATGGAAAAAAAGTTCATTTTATAAGCACTTGCGAAAGTTTAAAATGAAATATTTCTCTTTCTTCTTTATCCAGAAAGTGTTTACGTCTAAGGTTCACGTATACAGCCGTCTGGTAGTTTCCGGTCGCGTTTGTTCGATATAACTTCTCCCGCCAAAAGAGCCTCACCCATAGCAACGGAACAAAACATCGCTTAATATAGTAGCCACGAACGTCAAGTCCAAAGTTTCGAGAATTGTGATTGGTTGCAGGCCATCGACACGTTGCTGATTAAAGACAAAGAGCTATGACGTAGTAGAGTCTGATTGGCTGAGCGGATCCGAACAATCTCGATTTCACAATCGTGTCGCTCTTCAACGTCTATTCATTCACGGAACTTCATTCGACTGTGTCGTGTGGAAGTTTCGTCGTTGAAAAATTTAAAATTTACCGGCAAGTTTACTCACCTAAGCGAGTCAAAACAAGGAAGCAGTGAGGATCATTCTCAAAGGAAATCTTTGTGGTCATGGATTGCGAAGCGACGAGAATTATTCAGGTTTCATTGTCGAAAATAACGGACTCGCGTCGTTGTCGTGGTGGTCCTCTTCTTCGACGCAATTTACTAGTTTCCCATGTCTTAAACAATGTGTTAACCTCGACAGACTCTGCCTACCGTACCTACAGAACAAAAGTTGAGATAGATATGGACATAGATGCTATGGAAAATGAACTTGTGCCTTTTGACAAATCGAAAGTGACGCCAGGTATTAGGGGAGGTTCCGTGGACACAGGAAATGCGACACATACGGTACGTTCCGCGGCAAAATCAAATGAAAGAGTCACGGAAATGGAACAAAGCGTCCTCAAGAATGCCAGGAAAGAGAGCATGGAGGTTGTAGACATTGATAAATCCGTAAAAGCTGGTTATGAAAATGGAAAATTCAAGAAATCAGGCGGTAAACGTATGACCGGCTCGAAACGAGCAAGATCATATGTTAATGAACCTTGTGACAGCCACGCGGTACAGAACAAACGCTTTAAAACAGAAACCGACAATGAATCGGCGATCACGGAACTCAATTATCAAGAGCCGATGGATATTTCTGGACTTGTTAATGTGTTTAGTAGTAGTTTTTCTGGACTTTGTAACCTAACTAGTACAACGTCTTCCCTTGGGCCGAGTATGGACTCTTTTCAATGCATCACTCCGGTTCAACCTGTACAAGGTGTGTTCGGTTGGCCACAGACCATTGTTGAAGCTTTTTAGGTATTTCTCGATTAGATTTTCCGTTCTGCTGACGTTTTCTATCCTTGTCTTTTGCTGCTGTACAGCTTGTGGAAGTGGCGCACGCAATGTTATGCTCGCACGAATGTTTTGATTGTGACAAACACAACTGTAATCTTACGTAATACAAAGCATGAAGCAATTACAGAATACCCGTCCACATCATTTCGTTAGCGATCTTCGAATGTTTACCTATTGTACTGGCAAATTTTTAAAGGCGATTTGTAGTAATGTCCAAGTTAATCTTAAAATTTGTTATTTTTGCCATGTTCTAGTTTGTGTACTGCAAAACTTGCGTAGCATTTATAAATGGCAGTGCATGTCGATACGCGTCTCATGTCGCGAATCTAGACTCATCTTTCCTTAGTCTACGCTTTTTTTCTTAAGGCTGCAAAGTTTTATTCCTACTTCAAGTTATCGAAAGCGTGTATTCTTTCTCTTACTGTACGTTATAAGGGTGAAAAAGGCGTAAAATATTTCTCGAACGAATATGTTTATGACGAGATTGTTGTCACCCAATGCATTGTAATATATTTGCGACGAAATTATTGTATAACAGTTAAGAAATATAAAAAGAATAAACTATTTTTAAAGGAAACGGAAGTCGCTGTTTCGATCTTATAATATTGGACAGAACTTGTGGTTATTTCCTTTACAGAATATGCTGCATCATTATTGTCAGCTGAAGGGGTATCAAGTGTTCCGTAAACAATGAATTTATAATTAAAGCAATAGAGGGTCAAGTTCAGTGATTGTGAGCATTACGTCATGGCCTGTAATTCCGAGTTCGGGAAGAGACGAGTTTTATCAACCTCGCCCTTTTTGAGGTATTATAAATATGCCAAAGGTTTAAGTATGATTGCATAACAAGATGTTTTTTGCTTCATGACCTCTTAAAAATGCAAATTATGTCTAACTCATTTGCAATATAGGCTCAGATCAAATAACCATCCCCTTTGAGAAAATGAACTTAGCATTTCCATTTCAAAGTTGGGTGTGTTAAAAGATACCTATTTTTCAGATTTGTCCAAAAAAACGATTTTTCATAGCTGCTATCTCTGTCCAGCTCTATAAAAACCTAGACTTCCCCATTTTTGTAGGCTGTTTTTCTACATTAAATTTTCATTACTCTTCTTAGTTTTACATCACATCTGTTATGTGACTACACAGCTGTAATGAAAATGTGAAGCTTGTGGATGTGGCAAAATGTGGCAAAGAATACTGCACAAATTAATTTTTTCATCTGATGTAGGAACCTGAGCCCAGGTATTAGCTATGCTATGCTGACAAGGCCCAGCAAGGCTGCAACCATCCAGTATTTATTTAGCAAATGACAGAAGTTTTTAGAATGTTTCCCTTTAAGCACAGAAAAAGAAAACTAATGGACCAGTGCTTTGCTGAACTGAGTAATCTTGGCATACACAGAATTGGGTTTTGAAGTGGCATGGGCATGTCAATGCTCAGTCATTGTCACAGGTGTAGCAAAAAAATTATGTTGTTCTAATATGCCACTAGTTTCGAACATGTGGCTGTTGTTCTACTATTCCAACATATACAAGTCGACGGTTGGGTACATTTTTGAAATACAAAGCTTAACTAGGGCACCAGAATTCAGTCTTTAGGTCGTTTGACAGGATGGGAGGTCAAAGCCAACAGACTATCTATTTATCAGCACCCTGAGAAACCTGTTTCTTTTTAACACTTGTATCAGTGGTGCTACAGAGCAGGGGTACATCCACATATGGGTTATATAGATATGTGCCGCGGGATAGGGTATGGTTTTGAGGTTCTCCATCCTTAAATAGGGTATCATTTTTGACCATGTTGACATAGTGTTCCCGGTGTGATCCTTAAACAGGGTGCCTAAATTGTTTCAGCTAAAATAGCAGTGCATAAATTCCCAGCTAAATGAAAAATGAGTCATAAATTTTGTTTTTCTGCTTCATCCTTAAATAGGGTCAGGGTCCCCAGGTGTGGGTTTGTTTTTATTGCTGACAAATTATCATCATCATCATCATACAAATATAGCTAAAACATAAATACATCATAATCCTAGAAAAATACAATCTATAGAATACTAACTATAGCACTTATAATAATGAGATGTTAAAAAAGAAATAAAATAAAGTTAAAGCCTGATTTTCCTTGACCAGCTGCACTTGTGCAACTCTCCTGAATTACCCGGGAGTCCCTCAGATATGAAACAAATCTCCTCTTCACACATGCGGATCCCAGATAAAGCTACTTAGGTCTCATTTTCAAAAGATGCTAATACCTCAATAATTGAGGTATTACCATCTTTTGAAAATAAGACCTTATGTAGTCACCTGGGTGGCATTGGTATTGCAGAGGGGCTGTGATGATTTTGCAGCTGCAAAGGGTGGACTTCGTTTGAAGGGAGGTTGGGTGCAGTTTGTGTGTGCATATTTTCTTTTTTTTTGGGGGGGGGGGGGGGGGTTGAAAAAAATATCATTCTTTCAGATCTCCTGAAGCTGGCATCTCTGCAGCCAGGTTGTCAATGGCATGGGTAACAGTACAATACCAGTTGTTATTTTTCTCCTTCTGTTAAAGAATATTCTTGACAGTGGCAGGGCTAAAGTACAGGTCACATTCCACAGGTCAACATACAGGTCACCATGCTACAGATAAATAAACAAGTCCAATTTTCCTAATTTTGTTTCTATTGATGTTGACAACTGGATGATCACTGGAGGTTCTCTGGGGATGTGTAACAAGGAATATCTGTTTAAAGTCACTTCACCCCTTGGTGTAAAATGGAACTACAATTATTATCCACTTAAGGGTTATCTTGGGTAAATATATATTCGATTATTATTAATATTATTATTATTATTATTATCACCACCCAGGATGCCAGAGTTTTAACTTATACTTAATTCTGTAGTAAAGCCATAGACACAAATAGCCACAAACATCTGAATTAGTTAACAAATACTGGCCTACAAAAACCAGCAATTCTGTCAGAAAGCTGAAAAATCCCTGAGGTGTTCTATTGCTGGATTTCTGGGTTGAATAACCTTTTGTGGTAAAATATGAAATCAATGTAAAAGGGTCTTGCAATAACTAGCAAAGTAAAAGCAGGTTTTAAAAATGGTTAACTCTATGATCAAGTCTCCCCGGGCAGCTTTTTAATAAATCTGCTTTCAAGTGACCAGCTCAAGTTAAGTTATAAACATGTCCTCGGTGGTTGTTATTCATCACACAAGGTAAGCTGGAATGTCCTTAACAGCCAGGATTGATGACACTTGGCAGGTGCTTTAAAATTAATTTTCTAACAACCTTAACCTATGAAATTTGTACATGTTTCCTCTACGAGAGCTCATTTAAATGGGGACTCAGCTTAGAACAGCATAAGTTGGTGTACTGTAGGTGTCCCTGTATTATTACCATAAAAGCTCTATTAAGCCTGCCATCTCTATTAACCAACCCCCCATCCCCCCAATAATAATTAGCCCCCTGTTTGGAAGTAGGTCTTTGTAATAAGCCCCCTGTTAATGAGGCCTGAAATCAAATAAGCGCCCTCCCCCTCCCCCTCAGGGGGTTTTTATAGAGCTTTTACGGTAAAGTTCTTATTCTATTCCATAAATCTATGAGCTCTCAATTCAGAATGCAAGGGAAACACTTTGCCTCGGTGAGCGAGTGATGTAAAAATGTTAACATCCTTTATTAACTTAATTTAACTACTATACAGCTGGATGCTACAAAAATCAGTTCATATGGTTTCTCTTTTAACATAAATAAGTTAAAAACAAATCTTTGAATTTTTTTCTTAAAGACATGAACACTTAAGTAAATTTCATACTCTTTTCCAAAACATAAGTTGGACAGTAAGCTCAACCATTTGTCAACTTTCTTAGCAAAAATTTGTAACCATAAAAATCCACTAGACTAACAGCTCAGGAAGTTCAGTTGTTCCACAATTACTGAATTTTAATAGCCAGTTATAATGCACTCACAAATTCAAACATTTTTTATCTCTTGTCATTAATAATAATATCTGAAAACAGCATCCAGAGTACACCATGCTCTGAGAATAAACAGTATTTCATGAAGGCAATATGTATTTAACAAAAGTTTTCTTTTGTATGCACAGATCTGCAGCTTTTTAAATTGGCATGGAACAGTGACTACAGCTGTAGCTCTACCCCAGAGACACATCCAGTATCTCTTCAATCATTTTAATTTCCAAGCTCTGAAGTGGGAATGTGGAAGTGTTTAGGGCATTTGCACAAGACACCAATAACACATGTAACCACAAGTCAAACCAGCTATGAAGATTTATACAGTGAAAAAAACCACATCACGACCCAGGGGAAGGAGGTACTCCCTTATTTGGCCTAAACTGGTATGTGTTGCCAAACAGGGTATGATTTTTGAGATGTTGAATCTTAAACAAGATATGCAACTTCACTATTTAGCATCTTGAGACAGGGTGTCTTTCTGGACCGGAAGCCTTGAACAGGCCTTGGCAGTGCAGGGTCTACATGCACCAGTACCAACAATTTGTTTTTGAAAAAATCAAATTCTATGATGTTAGTTATCAAAAAAAAACTTTCCGTATGTGAAATGAAAAACAAATCAGGATCACAAATAAAAGTCTCTTTTCTTAAACAGGGTCAGGGTTTGAAGGCCTCCGTGGCACACCCACCCAAACTTCACGTAAGTGCCCCACTCCCTGGGGAATCAGATATCATCTTTTACAAAATACTACTGAGAATACACTATTACAAGGGCTTCTTAAACTTTTCAGCTTCTTGTACTGACATCAATGTTCCAAAAACAAAGTGTTGCATTACAGGAAACTTGGAAAGGACCTGCATCAAAAAACCAAAGCGTTAACATAAAGACCAGAAATGGTAAGCATACAACTTTAGTTAGTACAACATGCCTGCAAAATTATGTTAATTCACATTTTATCCTTTATAAAGCAAAATTGGTTGTTTTTTTCTTGTATTAATAGTATTTTATAGTGGCCAGTAAAAATGATAATAAAAATAGTTTGGCAATGAAAAAATAATGTTATGTTAAATCCAGTCAAAGTTTCAAACCTGTGACATTTTGGACTGTAAGTCCAGCACTAACTAGACAGGTTTTCCAAATCATTAGCAAAGTGACATTTCCAATCTACATGCTAATACACTAGAAATAGAAATAGAAAACAACAGAAATAGTATTTCATTTTTACTTTAAGAATAATGGTCCTCTACACTGTAATTTGGAAAACAGATATATTTGAGAGGAACAGTTCACTGTTAATATTATTAAACTTTCACATGGAGAATTGGTAATGTTCATACAGCAAGTTTATGGCATACGAAAGCTAATTACATGTATGAAATTTAAAGGAAGCTAATCAGCATTATAGTGAACCATTAAAGCAATTAAAATTGCTCTGTGGAGTATAAAATATGGTTACATAGCATAACCACTAACTAACTAAAGACAATAATTTTGATACTTTTCATGTGATGTCATTACGATTCTAAGCTAAAAGAGCACAACATTAGGAATACTGATTTCATGATCTGGTTAATTTCATTTACTGACTTTTACAGCTCCACTGTGAAAAATTATTTTCCCTATAACCTTGTTCAGACAACTACAACAGGGCCAGAAATCATTCTAACTTAATTCTTTTTACCTACCATTAAACTCCTTAATGTTTCCAAATCTTACTGCATTTTTAAATATCATACTGATGAACACAGGTAATTCACTTTACAATTATTGGTGATGACTTTTCTTATTCTCATGACTAGTCCATTTGTTTAAGGAGAAAACTCTGCAAATTATTGAGGCTGGCTTATTTAAAGGACTGAGGGTCTGTTTATACGAGGGTTTTCAGCCTGGTTACAGGGCCTGGCCTGCTTTACCGGGCTGGCCTGATTCATGCCTTATTTCTTGATAAATTTTGGCTGTGTTTATATGAGAAGGTGGGCTGGCCCACCTGCCAAGATCTCGGCTTCATCAGCTGAGATCTCAACAGGTGGGCCAACCTGCCTTCTCAAATAAACACAACCAAAATTTTATGAAAAAAATAAGGCATGAGCTGAGCCAGCCCGGTAGAGCAGGCCAGCCTGCCTAACCCTGGCTGGAAAACCTCATATAAACAGGGTCTGAGACACACAGTCATCTAATTTATTATCTTTATCAACTTACAAGTATTAAAAGAGGTTTCTTAAAACATAAAACTGTAAAAACGAACGATAAAATCCGACGTTTCGGAGTAGTCATGACTCCATTATCAAGGAAAATATAAACGAGATCATGCAAATTACAGCATTTAAAGCGATTTTGGCGCGAAAAAATTAACATAAGAGGGTGCGAAGATTATAAAAATACTTTCGCACGAATGGTGTCTGATTGCACGTTGAGATTTGGCTTTCAAGCTCTTATAAAAAGCATTTCGTACACTAAGCACTATATCCTGCTTAGTGCTTATAAACGAGATCATGCAAATTACAGCATTTAAAGCGATTTTGGCGCGAAAAAATTAACATAAGAGGGTGCGAAGATTATAAAAATACTTTCGCACGAATGGTGTCTGATTGCACGTTGAGATTTGGCTTTCAAGCTCTTATAAAAAGCATTTCGTACACTAAGCACTATATCCTGCTTAGTGTACGAAATGCTTTTTATAAGAGCTTTAAAGCCAAATCTCAACGTGCAATCAGACTCCATTCGTGCGAAAGTATTTTTATAATCTTCGCACCCTCTTATGTTAATTTTTTCGCGCCAAAATCGCTTTAAATGCTGTAATTTGCATGATCTCGTTTATATTTTCCTTGATAATGGAGTCATGACTACTCCGAAACGTCGGATTTTATCGTTCGTTTTTACAGTTTTATGTTTTAACTTACAAGTAACTAACAGTTAGTAAATCACTATACTGTACCTCAGCTTTGTACATTTTAATCAAGCCAGAGTTGACCTTTTCCCATGTCTTTACAGAACTTATTCCCCACAACGTATTGGAATGCTCTCCAAAAGGTCCTGTTTTCATCTAAACAAAGCAACCCCAGAAAATGGCTTTCATAATTAAAAAACATATTATTGTTTGTCTCACAACATAAGTACTTGAGATACAAGATCACAACGTTTGGACTGCCTACTGCTAGTTTTCATCAGGTAATGAGATCGGCTGGTTACACATAACCATTCATATCACTATGGTAGCCTGTGATTGGTGCATTTTCATCCTCATTGTTTGGTCAAGAAACTGTTTCCTCCGCAATACACTGCTACACCTAGTCCAATCCCTGTTATGTTCCTTCTTCTGGCTTTTTTGGCTCCTTTATCATTATCATTATGCTTAGGTTAGGGAACAGATTCATGGAGAAAAGTTTCTGGTAACTAAATATGCAGAAAAGCATTTTTTTAATTATAAAAACCTCCATTGTAGACACAACTAAAGACAGCACCTCGCAAAAATACTCCCAAAACAAAACATAAGGCCAACAGACTACCCTTTCTATGAAATCAATACACTGGCATTTCCAAAAGGTCCCAATATGGCAGGAGACATGTTAAGGTTTCAAGAAAAAAAAAACACACGTAATGTACAAACTCATGCATCAGCTGCATCTTTTGACAATATTTTGGGCTCAAAATCATGGGTGCGGCTTATATACAAGACCACTGCTTTCAGAGGGAGTATATAACTGGCTTGAATGGGGTCACAAAGAGCACTATAAACCTAGTTCAGTAAATAAAGATTAAACATATTGAAACCTGTTATTGATCATTGCTTTTGGTAGAAATAGTGGCTCCTAAAGGAGACATTTGTACATGGATCTTCAGGTGCTGAGGCTGAGTCTTGCTCACCAGTTGTTCTTTCAAGCATTTCATTTGCACTTCACTTGAAAGTAATTTACTCTAACTGGTACGGAATCTCCATATCTCCGCAAAACTCCTTACAATATCGTTTTTGACCAATCACTTTAACACTGATCTCTCCACAACATGCAAAAAATACCACGCTATTCGGGAAAACTTACAAGGCAAATTGCCAACCATTTCATTGCCCTTCATTACTTGCACAGAGTGTTTGTCCATGGGGCTGTTTAACTCCCATTTAGCAACAAGTTTTTCTCTGATCAATGGCTTTCATACATCTTTACAGCGGAGCACCATACTGTACGGAATATGAAGTGTAACTTGGCAGCCTTGCCTTATGCAAATTATTTTACCTCGTGTAAAACCATCTTGGTGACGTTTTCGGATTTTGCTAGTGAGCAAGCAAGGGAGTTTTGTTATTAAACCTGATTTAGGAGACATTTTAAAGTGAGTTATTTGGTGTTGCAGAAACGTTTTCCACAATACTTATAGGAACCCATGATTTGTTTTTTTCATGGTAATCATGGCAAGTGGTATTGCTTGTGGGCATAACCGCACAATGACAGAGTCACCTAATAATTAATAATATCCTAATAATTGCATTCGCAGAACGCAGTCCTAATCCAGACTGAATCAAGATTTTTGGACAACAGGTGGGTCTTGAAAAGAGCTGCCCCTGCAATCTGCAAGCAATCTGCGGGGGTGAACATGAATGACATCATCGCCAAGCCAACTCAATAGCTTTCAAAATGGCGGCTGTTGGCCAGGAAGATGAAAGTGATGTCTAAATGTCTTAAATGAGCTGCTACAACCTGGAAATAGCGAAAGTAAAAATGGCGACAATACAACTACAATGAGTGGACAATTCATCAAGTAAAAGCGGAATTGAATCGACAAAATCTTTCGAAAACAAGACCTGTTTGATCGAGTTGTTGAACACGATGAAATTAGGATTCTGCCAGAGACCTCTGCTAGCAGGGAAGGTTCTTTGTGGCGAGGATTAGCGATTGAAGTGGATGATCTGCCACCTTTAACTCTCAATAACCAACCTTGACTGAAATTTGATATATCAGGATAAACAAATGTCTGAGAAATATTTTGTACACCTTTTTACACCACGGACCAGTCATTTTGATTTCGTCACTGAAACAAACAAATATGCCATGCGAAGGAACATACCATATTTGGTCGGAACAAGTCCTGAGGAGCTGAAGGAATTTCTGGGGATTACTGTCTGGATAAGGCTCAAACAATTGCTGATTTCTACAATAACTTGTTCGTTGCTGCTACAACTATTTTCAGAAATTATGTTGTAATATTGTGTTAGTCAAAGTTGCCATTTTTGAGGCTTTCCAAGATGCTGTAAATGTGCTTTTAGTGTTCAAAGATCATCATGGACCACATGGCCCTACATAATTATGGTGGTTTAGGGTTAACATACCAAACCTACCAATACTCGAACGCACTCTCTCATCTACGATTACAACTAGTAATAATAATAATCCAACATGGAGGCCATACTCCAGAAGACCACCTAGTTTACAGTGCACATCTTTGATATTGGACAACCATGTTATGGTCAATTGACACCTGTCAAAACAAGGCATCCACAGACCAGTATCACATGACCATATCACTGGCTCAAGTTTCAAGCACATCGAGGTCAGCTGTTTTTTTGAAGTTGGCCACTGACCAGGTACTGGTTTTTTGATTGGATCACACTAAGGCTCAAGCCAGGCTAACTTAACCAAAACGAGATATCCAAACCAAAATGAGGCTCAATTTTTCGTGCACTTTCTGTGGCTCGAGATTTCACAATGAGTTGGTTTCTTCATTTTGAGCAAAACAACTTCATCTTCTCTGAAGTTTGTCTTTTAATTCACATAAAAGGCATAAAAATCAAGAAAAGATACTCCAGAAGGTGAATTTTCAACTTGTCTGATAAAATGGAAGAGCAAAAGATTTTTCAAAAGCTTTTCCTGATGACTTGCATGACGCCCAGATTGTGTGGTTGAAAAACAAATACTAAATGATTTAACACTTCAAGGGCTTTCCCTTTTCCACGGCATCTTGCAGCTCACCAAGAAACGTCACTTAACAGTTCACCAGCATTAATCAGAGGAACAAGTAGCTCCAACTTGGTGGAAGAAGTGGTTTCTTTGGACAAACCATCTGCTATTCTTGTACATGCATGTTTTTACTAAAGTGGATGCATATTTTCAAGTGGTAGGAACCTCTACAAAGCAGGTGAATTAAATAACTTAAATTGAAGCTGGATGTTTAGTTTAATCATGGTTACTTTTGTTCAGGAATGAAACTTGTATTTTTCTCTCGACTGGATGTAAATAACAAGAGTAAAAACACTTGTTCGCTTGCAAGCAAAACAGCATAGCAAAACAAACAAACATTTCAACTACTTCTTTGCATCCAAAATGAGTAGACATGATTGTTATTTATATCCAGTCGAGAGAAAAATACAAGTTTCATTGCTGAACCAAATTAACAACAATTAAACCAAATGTTAAGCTTCAATTTATTTAATTCAACTCACTGTGCTGCATGCGTTGTAGAGATTTCTACCACTTGGAAATAAGTAAGCTTATCCACTTTTAGGAAAAACACGCATCTGCAAAAATAGCACCTTTCTTGGTGAGCTGCAAGATGCCGCGGTAAAGTGAAATCCCTTGAAGCGTTGAGTCATTGTGTTTTCAGCCACACAATCGACCCAAGTTTGAAGATTTTCCTAAGAAAGATCTTTCGCTCTTTCACCATTTTTACAGACATCAGTAGTATTTATAGAGTTTACAATACTTACATATGTACGATACTTACAACACTTACAACAGATATCTAAACAACAAAACTAACATACTTAAATATACTAACATAACAAACACTACAAAACCAACAAAAACAGGGAAGGGTTTTATAGTTATATAACTAATTAAGTCTTAATAAGTAAAAGAAACTTAGAAGTAATATTGAATCTTTGCTGATACACTGATAATGAAGGAGTAAAAAAAAGGGAGGGGGGAGGGCGGGTTGTCAGAAGGGGAATAACAGTCAAGAGATGTTTGTGATCTTTTCTGAGAGACAGGGGGTCAACTACCTTTTTATAATGTTCTAGAAAGGATGAAAAGTTTGTGATAGCTGGAATCTTTTGTTTACTTCGACTGAGCCAGATATGAAATCTCACAAGTAATAAGATTAAGTTGGTTTGGTTTTGGTCTTTGAAGGTGTTCGGCCTCAGACCCAAAGCAGATCAAAGCGTCTAGGGTGTAGTCTGTAGAGACTTGTTTTAACAAACCAACAATGTTCATCCAAAAACATTCGGTCAATTTGCAGAGCCAGAAGAAGTTTGGTATCACAAAAGCCACAGGTTGCATCTTCGCTAAAACCCATTCTAACTAAAGATACATTTTTAGCTAAGGATTGATGGAGGAATCTAAACTGAAATTCAATAATTAACTTTGTGCTTTTTGAGCATTTTGCTGCAAGTGTGTACGCATCAACACAATTGAACTGCTGAGTTTCTTGGAAAGTGCCTATCCATTTCTTCTGGCTTTGAATTTTGGCAGGGAACATTTTCTGTATTTAGTTTTTGATAGGCTACTTTGTTAGCCATTTTAGATGATCGGAAGGCACTTAAAAAGGTGGCTTGTTCTTTGTAATTGTTTGTAGAGATGGTGAGTTTTTGCTTCATCCAAAGATCTTTAATAGCAGAAATTATGCCATAATGAGTTAGAGGACAGATTTTTGTGCAATATTTGTTTTCTACTTCTTTTGGTGACATAAAGACATTTGGTGTTTCTTTAACAAAATGTTTTACCTCAAATAATCCTTTTTCATACCAGTTCTTATAAAAAATCATTTTATCCATGATTCATATTAAGGAGTTGTGCAAAAGATGTTGGTTATGAAAGGTATCTCTGGATTGGATTGTGCCCTGAAAGTTCACTTCTGGCCATAATTCAAGAAGTTCTTTTAGAAAAGGACTGCATGCATTTGAGATCCTTTTGCTGTCTTCTATATTAAGATTTCCTTCAAATACAGTGGGACCTCCAAGATGCTCAAGCTCGGCATCAAAGAAAAGCTTCCATTTCTGTTGTTATTACCATCCAAATATTTTTTTATCCAAACAGTTTTAAGTGCCTTGCTAAAAGACGTGATGTCAATCATTTCCAAGCCTCCTTCAGTGAAATCTTGAATCATAACATTTCTCTTTATTAATTTTATCTCCTTTACCATTCCAAAGGAAATGGAAGAAAAGATCGTTAATTTGCTTAATAATTTGGGGGTTGGATTGGAGTGGTGTCAAGAGGTTGATTACTTGAGAAGTAGCTAAGCACTTGAAAATTCACCCTCTGGAGTATCTTTTAACAAGTTCTTGAGTTTTACACCTTTTACGCAAATTAAAAGACAAACTTCGATTGAAGATGGAATTGTTTTGCTCAAAATGAAGAAACCAACTGAACATGAAATTTCGAGCCGCAGAAAGCACATGAAAAATTAAACCTCATTTTGGTTTGGGTGTTCCACACCTGGCTCGAGCCTGCAACCAAATCGAAAGCCAGTACCTGGTCAGCGGTAAACTTCAACAAACAGCTGACCTCGATGAGCTCTAAAATTGAACCTACGATATGGTCATGTGATACTCATCAGCGGATGCCTTGTTTAGACAGGTGTCAATTGACCATAATGTGGATGTCCAACATCAAAGATGTGCACTGTAAACTAGCTGGTCAGCTGGAGTATGGCCGTCATGTTAGGCTCAAGAATTGATGATGATGATGATGATTATTATTATTAGGATATTATTAATTATTGGGTAACTCTGTTGTTATTGTCGCATGTGCCCACGAGCAATACTGCTAGTCATAATTACCATGAGAAAAGCAATGCGCAGGTTTCTATAGGTATGGTGCTCCACTAGGCAGCACTTCAGGCCGTCGGAGCTCCGCTATTATTATTATTATTATTATTATTATTATCATTATTAATGTTATTATTATTAATATTAATACCTGGTTTATAAAACGAATGCACCCCAAAAACATGTAATCCAGATGGTTTTCCTCCACACTTTTTTCACAGGTGAAGTGTTGTGGCTCTAACCTGGTATGACCAGTGAGCTGAGAGCTCCCCCAGATAAAGGGAAGAAATTGAAAATCATCAAGACCCCAGACGCCCTGACTGCCAGCTGGTTCCATCCTGTAGGTTTGTTGCAGTCTTCTCATCAGTTCCAAATATCTGGAAAGAATCCAAAAGCAAATGTTGAGTGCTTGGTGAAAACTTGGCCCTAAAATGCAAGTTCTCAAAAATTTGCTCTCCTTTGGCCTACAGACACTAGTGCTGCAACGTCAGAAAAGAAGGTCTACATGTATGCTCATTTTGCAATTTGAAGGAGGTGCATTCACATAATTAGCATTAGATAATTATGTCTTTGATATTATAATGATATTATTAGCCTAAAACTTGTAAGAAATGGCAATCAAAGGTTCAAGATTTATTGAAAATCACAGTGCAACACTTCGCTGAGAGCTTGTGTAAAACACCCAACAAAAGACCAGTCTGTCCAAGCACATGCTTGAACAATGATGCGTATGTTTGATTGACAGGATCACAATAGAAGATTATATAATGAAACACAAGTCAGACAAGGGTTTACCTAAAACATGGAATCCGGAATCCGGAATCCGGAATGCGGAATGCGGAATGCGGAATGCGGAATCCGGAATGCGGAATGCGGAATCCGGAATGCGGAATACGAAATATGAAATCCGGAATACGGAATGTACAGAAGTTTGGTAAAAAATTTTGACAAAGGTTGAAGTCACTTGGGTAATAATATGGTCAACAAATTATATGATGACTTAGCCTGAGTTTTGCAGCAATCAAGCAATCAAGCAATCAATCAATCTAGGGCAGCATTTTAATACTTTGGTTTTGCTTTTAATAAACTGCCTGATTCCTTTAAAGCACACAGCTTTCAATCACACTTCAACGATACTAATCAATGCTTTGTGCATTTTGAACATTTTGAATTAAAATCATTTTAATTAAAAGCACCTTTTCTTATTCTTTTTGTCGATGAATAGTGTTAGGCCTGTCCACAAGTTGACGGCAACTTTTTGAACAACTTTCGATTTTCGATCAACCTTTTTTGATTTCGAGCAACTTTTTTTCCGTTTTTAATGTTTTGTTATTGATTTCAGCTAGATCTTGATAAAACAAGAGCTATTTTAAACGCTTCGTGACCAAAAAGCAGAGAAAAATCACTTTGCATATCTTGACTTAATTGCGCGTGGGAACGCTTACGCCTGATTGGTCATTGTCTGTTGCTCCACGCTGGAATGTTTGGGAACTGTATCGGCGCGTACATTTCAGGTTGTCAAGTGGCCGTCGATAAAACGTGGAACATGGGACATTCTGGAACATCCCGGTACATTCAGGAACATCTCCAAAAGACGAAGAAAGATCACTTTAAAAAAAACTTTTAAATATACAGAAAAAAAGAAACTAACACGAAATAAATATAATCCGAGAGATTAATTGGAGAAAAAAAGAAGACAAAAAAATATTTATTAAAAAAAAAAAACAAAACAAAAAGAAAAGACGTTTATAAATGCCCCACCTGGAAATGATAGCTATGGGGGCTGGGTGAGGATTGTTTTAGCGCTTTCGTTTGCTTACAACATTTTCACCCTCATACAGTTGTACCGTCTTCAGTCATTGCTCTTTTTTTCGAAAAAACCTAAGTCAGTATGGTGCCCAATATACCTTGAAACTTTTAATTAGGAACCTTGAGCACGCAAAATCCGCTGCTCTCCACTTCTGATTGGTTAAGGATATCTACAACAACTGAGGACTTGGTCAGGCCTACTTTTACAGTAGGCGATAAACGTGGTTAATCTGCTCCAAGAAAGATTATCTTCCCAATAGCAATGCTTCTCAGTCCGTTTTTGCAGCGATGGCTGCACTGCATGGGCCTGTTTGTTTCTTAAGGTTAAACTAGTGTAAAATCTCGCGGATCAGCTCTTTAAGTTGCATTTAATGATCCTGCATACGGTCTTTCTTAATAGTTATCCTTATATCCCTCCACATCGACTCAACTGGAAAGAACAAACCAAGTCCCAGACTAAGACTTCACTCCTGTCACCTACCTCCTCCTGTAAGACATCTATCGTCTTCATGGTCAGTGCTTATAGCTTAAGATCTACGATTGCACCTGTCCTTTCTATTCCGAGAGAGTCGGGAACTTTTCAGCACTCGGCAGCAACTACTTTTAATAAGCTCCCTGTAGCTATTAGAAACATAACTGAGTATAACTCCTTTTGTCGTAGTGTGAAGAGACATTTTTTATCTTTATTTATTTATTATTATTATTATTATTATTATTATTATTATTATTATTATTATTATTATTATTCGGTTCTTTTAACCCTCTTATTAATTATTAATTCCAGTTTCTAGATTCCGGATTCCGGATTCCAGATTCTGGATTCTGGATTCCGGATTCCGGATTCCGGATTCGGGATTCCGGATTCGGGATTCCGGATTCCGTGTTTTAGGTAAACCCGTCAGACAACGTGTCACAAAGCTGAGCCAACTGAAGTGATGCTTGAGTAATTTCTTTGTGTTGGTCTCTTATATATCAACTTGCCTTTGAAAAACTTTGGACACAATTGCAACACAGTCACGCTGGTCTAACACTCTGAGTTTGAATAAACAGCACAGGAAAGCAGCAAAGCTAGCTTCATGACCTATAAAAAAACACACACCTCAAGTATCCATTAAGTGTGGATGTGTGGAGAACAACTGAAGTCACAGTGAGAATGTAATGTGATGTAAATACAAAGGCCAAGATCTGGTGTTCAAATCTGGAACAGTCTCCCACTGCCTCTAAAAGAACTAAACAAAATTCAGTTTAAATCTAAATTTAAAAAAAATTTTTTTCTTAAAATTCTTGAAACTGAGGATGAGTATATTGAAGAAGCCCAAATTATTTATTAATGGGTCCAAAAGTTTAAAATTATTAAGTAAACAACTTATCACCACTTCGCCATCTTGTACAATATTGCATTTGCATTTGTTGTGATTATTCTAAACACTAGAGTGCAGAGTGCATCTAGATGTTTATGACTAACACTTTTGTGTTTATTCGTTTTTTCTTCTTTCTCTTGAGCCCGTCTCAAATAGTTACTAAGCTACCTGCGGGCTCGAGCATTTTGCAATTTTTAAGTATTAAATCAATAAAGTTGTTGTTGTTGTTGTTGCATGTTTTGATTAGCCTAGATGAGTATGTGATTAAAGTATACAGTAGATGCACAAATGACAAATGACAATGAGGATTTGGCAAATTTCTTGGCTTACATACTCTCCAATTAATGGCTTATTATAACTAAGTGAGGCACGATCGTCCAGGTAAGTGTAGTCCTGAGAAGGACTGTTTGTGGTGACATTGACTGACGTTTCGACAAGCTGAGTGGAAGTCATCATCAGAGTCAAGTGATTTGTGTAACATCAGAAGACGGTATAAGTACTTTGGTCGTTGATCTGATTGGTCAATGAAGTCATGATGTTATTGGTCATCTGTCAGTTAAGCCGTGATGTTATTGGCTGTGAAGACTGTAAATCGTTACTGGTGCGTTTTGATCCGTCCAGACAAAGACAAACCAAAGGACAGACAGGGAGCAGTTTACAAGATCAAATGCTGTGACTGTCAGGCCACTTATATTGGTGAGACTGGCAGAAATTTGAAGGTAAGACTGACTGAACACAAACAAGCAACAGAAATGGTGACATCAACAATAACATTGCTGAGCACCATTTACTGACAAACCACACAATTGACTGGGACTCTGCTAAATGCATTACCTAACAGACAAACAATAGACAAACCAACTAATTTGACTGACAATACACCTACAGACATTTGACAAAACGTACCAATCACGGTTTACAGTCTTCGTGGCCAATAACATCAAGGCTTAACTGACAGATGACCAATAACATCACGACTTCGTTGACCAATCAGATCAACGACCAGAGTACTTATACCATCTCCTGACGTTACACAAATCACTTGACTCTGATGATGACTTCCGCTGAAGTTGTTGAAACGCCAGTCAATGTCACCACAAACAGTCCTTCTCAGGACTACACTCACATGGATGAGCGTGCTTCACTTAGTTATGATATGACTCCTGGGTTCAATCCAGTTATGATTTTAATGGCTAAGTTATTTGAGCAGATGTATATATGGGCTGCTGTCAACAAACTCTCAAGCAAATACACTAGATTCAAAATTATACCTGTGCCATAGTCTATTCTTGTCTTATTTCCAAAGCCATCTAACAACAAGCAGACAAAAATAAACATAACAACCATTAGTTGCCAACCATTCAAAATCATTTAATTATTTGTTAATTCCAATCTGCTGAAAGTGAGTGTACTTGTCAGTACATGAATTCAACAGCTGTGAGCATGGCACCCTTACTTGAAAGCTTTTGTGCTGTTGTTTTCAAATTAAGATTTGTATCATTTTTTTGTATGTGCACTAACTTAATTTTTTTTTTCTGAAAAACACAGCAAAGAATTTTATGGACTAATACTTTGATTAAGAAAAGGGTATTTTTTTTTGTGTAAACTGTTCACTGTTCCTCAGCGTTAAAAATAATGCATCCTTTCCACCTAGGTTTTTGCAAGAATGATTGTTGTAACGAAGAAAAGGCAACATCAGTCCAAGGCAGTTGTTTTGTAACGTAGTGTAGGCCAAGAGACAAATATGGGCAAACAAATCAACAACAAAGCAACCAAAAGTGATTTATTATCATTATGCAGCAGTTACAGTGTGGCTACTCGAACCAAGGCCACCCTGGAAATTTTTTTGCAAATTGACCAATAGCTTTCGAGGGATGAAACAATAGAATGGTCACAATTGCGTCCTTTCACACATCGTCTCTATTTTATTTACGCATGTAAAGCCAGTTCAAGTTTATGTCCATGCGCACATAAAAATTACGTGATAGTGGAAATCCACCTTAACTCAATTGTCTGAGCGCGCTGTAAATAAAATTATAGCATGACTGAACAAATTGAAAATGACATTGAAATAGCGTGACTGTTGTTGAATAAATAAATTCTTCTTTATTTACTGACCGGTATATTCCTGCAATATTAGATATCTTCAAGAGAATGAGAGGGCAGATATACGCTCTTTTCTCATACAAAATTGCAAAGTTGCAAAATGAGTTAGTCGAGAAATCTGCTGGGTGAATTTCACACTTGAATGATTTTACAGCTGTCACAACAGTGCTCCAGAAAAGAAGTGATACCGAAACATAATCCCATAAATTGTTGCCTTGAAACAATGTTTCACGTGCTGAAATCTAGAAAATCTCGTTGCTGTCTCAAACTTCAAACACAGTGGTTTTGTCCCAAAATTTTTCAGAAAAAATTCAATCACTCATCACTGATGATAAATTTATGTGTGAAATCAGCTGTGAAATGTGACAGAAAACGGGGGAGGAGAACTGATTTGTCAATCAAATGTCACCAACAGTTTGTGTTTGACTCAATTCACACATGAGAAAACTGCAAAAATGGCGGGTCAAAACTACTTTGGTGTTTCAGAGGTCTATACGTGGCTGCCGTCAATCTCGCACGGATTAAACCTCAAAAGGCTAGAACCAGAGTTTGAGAGGAGAGGCTTTCAGAGTATGCATTCACTAAAATATATTGGGCAGAATGATCTGGAAGTCATAATAAATTCTCCAGACAAGTTGTTACTGGCAGAGAGAAGAATTCTCGAGAAGGCGCTAGAGGAGATAAAGAAGCCGTCTCTACAGCCCAAGGAGCTTTTTCCATCTCCATACACTGGGTCTCTGCAAGTTGTTAGCCCCATTAACTCTCCTGTACTCGTCAGCATGACCAGGTCAGGCCCGGCTTCGAGCTCGTCCAACGTGCCTGCAAGTGGAACCATGTATCAACACAGCGTGGTTAACGAAAGCAACGAGCAGTCAACAACCTATCTTGAGAAGAAAAGCGGCGAACTAACGGAAAATCTCTCCATAATACAAACACAGATCAAAAGTGCTACTGACCAGCTTAAAATTGTTCGTAATCAGTATGAACAAGCATCGAGCAAACCTAACGGACAGAGAGGAAAACTTTCCACCCGATGTCATCAGCCGGGCCACTACAGAGCTCGCTGTTCAAACCCGACTTGTATGGGCATGAACAATTGTGGCACGAGCAAGAAACACCCAGAAAGCAAAAATGAGATCATGGAACTACAAAAGCTTATCAAGGATTTGCAGAAGAAAGAAGCTAAAGCATCAGAAGAGCTTCAGTCTTTCAAGCTTGCTAAGGAGCACTCAGTCTAGAAATATTGGTGTTATGTTTGATCACAACTTGACTATGGATCAACAAATCACTTATGTCTGCAAGTCTGCATTTTTTCACATAAGTAACATTAGGAAAATCAGGAATACATATCTCAATATGCTGCTGAAATCATTGTCCACTCATTAGTTACGTCCAGACTTGATAACTGCAATGCGTTACTTTGCGGTGTTCCTAAGAATCTCACTGCAAGACTTCAATGCGTCCAGAATTGTGCAGCATGCCTGATAGTTGGATCGAGTAAGCATGATCATATTCATCCTGCCCTTAAGAGTCTCCACTGGTTGCCTGTCGAGAGTAGGATCGCGTTCAAGACTCTAGTCCTTACCTTTAAGGCACGTGTACGGAAGCTTTGAAGGGACATCTATAAAATTATTGTGAGTTCGAGTTGTTAAGTACGAGTTCAAGTTGCTAAGTACGAGTTCGAGTTGTTATAAGTACGAGTTCGAGTTGTTAAGTACGAGTTCAAGTTGTTAAGTACGAGTTCGAGTTGTTAAGTACGAGTTCGAGTTGCTAAGTACGAGTTCGAGTTGTTAAGTACGAGTTCGAGTTGTTAAGTATGAGTTCAAGATGCTAAGTACGAGTTCGAGTTGCTAAGTATGAGTTCAAGTTGTTGAGTACGAGTTCGAGTTGCTGAGTTCGAGTTCGAGTTGGATCAGCGGTATCAAAGCGAAAGTATCGCGGGAGCAAAATCTGTCTCCAAAATGGCGGAAATGGAGATCAACAACGGTAGAGAAGAGGTAATTTTTAAGAGCCCTTTACTCCTCAAGACCTAATCTTACATTGAAATACATTGTAAACTATTGCAATATACTCTTTAATCACCTCATGGCCGATATCTTTAGGTGGAAAAGGTTGCAGCGTTTCTCAATAGTATCGGAGTAAAAAGGAATGTTTTGCAGACGTTTCAACGTGAGAAGGAGGGGAGAGTTGAAAACACTGACCCCCGCTCCGTGGACTACCCCACGGAGTACTCCACGGACTACCCTATGGACTACTCCGCGGACTACCTCTCTTATGGTAAAGCAAAAATTATTTTTAGGCTGAAAAAAAAAAAAATGATACAAGAGACATACTTGCGTCAGTCGCCATCTTGGTTACCGCCATTTTACTCGGCGGGTTTACCAAAAGGAGAGAATGAGGAACCTGGAATCCAGAATCCGGAATTCCGGAATATAGACTCAACTGGAGGGAACAAACCAAGTCCCAGACTAAGACTCCACTCCTGTCACCTACCTCGTCCTGTAAGACATGGATTCATGGATTACTTATTTTAATGCCATTTCAAGTCTTTGTGCTCATGATGTTTTTAAAAATTATTGTTTCCATGTTCCGGAAATGACCCTCAGTTATCAAACTAACTGTTGATACTGAATACAAGCATATAAGCAGAAACGAATAAATTTACCTTAAAAAGCAAAACTAAGTATTCTTAATTGTTTTAATAACGAGCAATTTTTGAGAAACCTTTTTGCAAAACGAGCAACTTTTTGAAAACGACAAGCAATTTTCGAGCAACTTTTAGCAAAATTTCAAGCATCTTTTTGATCAATTACTGGCACTGAACTTGTGGACGACCGTTCCGGTGGTACTCGATCCATGAAGCTTTGTGCCTGTCATCATCATCATCATCCCTTTATTTCAATGATTTAAAAATTGCAATTTAGAGAATAATAATATAATAATAATAAATTACGAATTTATATTGCGCAGTTTCCATGACGAGATGATCAACTGCGCATTACAACGATGGATGAAATAAAATAACTAAATGATAAAATACGAATTACATCATGCGTTGTGTAAAAATACACACGTTGTGTAAAATTTCTCACGTTGTGAGAAATACACAACCCGCATGTAGCAAGGCTAATCGAGGCGGGTTGTGTAACTTACGATCAAATTCGATCAAAACGCCACCACTCCTAGCTTGTTCGAAGTACGAGGATCCTTTCTTAGAAGGCAATCAACTTGCGAATGTTACAGAGAAAATGAAAAGTAAAAATTATAAACATCTTTCTTTTATTTACATTATTGTATGGCCAAACAACTTGCCTAGTAACTGAATTACGTCTTTCATATAAGATGGTGCCAGCCGAATTACCTAGGATATAGGCGAAACACAGTGACGGTAGTAGAGTTCGATCATTTGCAAACACATTTGGTTTTAAATATTGTCCTCAAACTGAGCTCTTTCTGATTTTCTAGATTCCGGAGTCCGGAGTCCGGATTCTCTCTTTTAGGTAAACCCCCGGAGGGTACTCCCAGAAAAATTTAGTTGGGGTGTGCGGCCCGCGTCCTGAAACCCTTACCCTATTTCAGACCAAAATCTTCGATTTTCCCAACCCTATTTCAAACCTGATCAAAAATTCAATACCCTATTTCAGACCTATTTTTCGGAGACGGTTGGCGTAAACAATTTGAGAAAGGCATTTGTTGATGGTCTTATCGCCTAATGATGAAAAAGTAGCTTCTTCTTAAAAAAAAAAAATACCCAATTCAAGTATAGAGTGCTCAAACCATACCCTATTTCAGACCAAAACGGCTAAAAAACCATACCCTTTGGGGCCGCACATACCTATATAGCCCATACAAGGGAGTACCCCCCCCCCCCCACCCCGGGAGGTAAACCCGCCGAGTAAAATGGCGGTAACCAAGACATCTCTTGTAACTTATTTTCAGCCTAAAAGTGATTTTTGTTTTACCATAAGAGGGGTAGTCTGCGGAGTAGTCCACAGGGTAGTCCGTGGAGTACTCCGTGAGGTAGTCCACGGAGTGGGGGTCAGTGGGTAGTCCACGGAGCGGGGGTCAGTGTTTTCAACTCTCCCTGAGAAGGAGTGGGTAATAAATACATCTTTTTTCATTGATAGACGGTGGAATGTTTTAGTTTTCCATTTAGTCTCCGACTGGTTCAGTAAAGGTTTACTGATAAACAGCAGTAAAAATATTAAAATTGAAGCTCTCCGACGTCTCATTATCAAGGCAAAGTGACTGCTTATAAAACAATACACGGAATAGACGTTTGTCCTGCTTTAACTCACGAGATGATATAAATCATCCGGCGACGATCTTAAACCAACGTTGAACGTGCAATCTGACTCTATGCACATTAAGTTATTATAATCACAAAAGAAGAGAAACATTTATTGTACTGTGCCATTTACATGAAATTATAAAGAAAGAGTGAATGATAGCATCATCGAAACGTCGGATAGCAGTAATTTTAAGTTCTGCGATCAGTACATGAAACATGAAACTTCGGACATGAAACATCGGACAGCTGTGTATTGTTTTATAAACAGTCACTTTGCCTTGATATTGAGACGTTGGAGAGCTTCAATTTTAATATTTTTACTGCTGTTTATCAGTAAACCTTTAACCAGTCGGAGACTAAATGGAAAACCAAAACATTCCACCGTCTATCAATGAAAAAGATGTATTTATTACCCACTCCTTCTCACATTGAAACGTCTGCAAAACATTCTTTTTTACTCCGATACTATTGAGAAACGCTGCAACCTTTTCCACCTAAAGATATCGGCCATGAGGTGATTAAAGAGTATATTGCAATAGTTTACAATGTATTTCAATGTAAGATTAGGTCTTGAGGAGTAAAGGGCTCTTAAAAATTACCTCTTCTCTACCGTTGTTGATCTCCATTTCCGCCATTTTGGAGACAGATTTTGCTCCCGCAATACTTTTGCTTTGATACCGCTGATCCAACTCGAACTCGAATTCAGCAACTCGAACTCGTACTCAACAACTCGAACTCGTACTTAGCAACTCGAACTCGTACTTAGCATCTCGAACTCGTACTTAACAACTCGAACTCGTACTTAACAACTTGAACTCGTACTTAGCAACTCGAACTCGTACTTATAACAACTCGAACTCGTATTTAACAACTCGAACTCGTACTTAGCAACTCAAACTCGTACTTAACAACTCGAACTCACAAGAATTTTATAGATGTCCCTTCAAAGCTTCCGTACACGTGAGAGGATTTCTCCCAAGTATCTTCAAGACCTCATCACTGACTATGTGCCAACCAGAAGTCTCCGATCTGCTTCAAAGTGTCTACTGAAGGTTCCAAATTACAACTTGGAATCGTATGGAAAAAGGGCCTTTTCTGTTGCAGGGCCATTGCTGTGGAATTCCCTGCCAATGGATATTAGGTCTCAAAAATCTTTAGCCACTTTTAAGGAAAAGCTGAAGACAATCCTTTTTATTAAGAGTTTTTCTTAATTTGTAACATATGTACTATCTCATTTACTTTTTATTTTGAATTTTCAGCGCTTTGGGCATTGTTATGGATACAGCGCTATATAAGATGATTTTATTATTATGTATTATTATTATCAGTCAATAGCTTTTTTGCGGTTATGCGTCCCCAACTGAGGCGGCAAAACGAAGGCCGTTATGTCGGCAGGTTTTCTTTAGATAAGGACTTGATACTCTTGAAGAAATTTTCAACAGTAAGATTCCAGTTGATACCTCGCAAGATTGGGAAATGCCGTTCCTTATTGAGCGTTACAGGAGAGGTCTTCTGAGTGTAAACAGCATGTGAATCATTACGAATAACTGTTTACTGTTACATGTAGCTAACTGGCGAATTCATATTGATTTGATCGAAGTTCTTAAAAAATGTACTGTTGCGTTTTACAACATGAAAGGAATAAATGTTATTGTTTTGAATTTTCTTGTGCTGCTTACCCGTACTTTGTGAGAAATCTATTGTTTCATCACTTGAACACTATTGGTCAATAATATTTGCGAAAAGTTTTCTGGGGTGGCCTTGGTTGGAGTAGTCGCAATGTAAAACTTTTGTGTGCTATATACAGTTAAAATAGTATGACGGGGCACTTGAGCGTAGCCTGTTAACTATAGTGAGAACTTAGTACGCTATATTATTATTATTATTATTATTATTATTATTATTATTATCATTATTATTAAAATTTGATGTAAGGTAGTTATGTTCCCAGTCCTTTAATGACTGCTAAAAAATACATATAAAATGTTTTTGATAACTAAATGTATGTTCCACACTGGACTTGGTTTTCCTTTTCTATGCATTATATTGCTTTTAGGTGAGTGTTCAGACACAGCATAGACATTTGTGTCGCAGAAATTTGTGTCACAGTTTAAACACTTCTAGTCCTCATAAATTAACGAATCCTGTCAATTCAGTTACGAACCTCTTAAATAGACAACAAGTTCTGTAGTAGCTCCTTTAAATTTCTCTGGCAAAAGAGGTTGAATCAAGGATTCAGCACTCTGTTGAAACAGCAAAAGATGATTTCCTTTTTTTTACCACTTATTAATCCCAGGGCTTTGCTCTACCAGACTGTGCCCAGTGAGCCATGGTGACGCACTTTTGTATTTGGGCAACATTTTTTTTAAGGAAATATTAGTTTTTGCACAAAACATAAATACAGTACTGTGTAGTGTACTAGGCAGCCTGGATTTCAAAGGTTCTGAGCTTTTGAGCTCCCTAAGTGGAAAAAAAAGTGAAGAGAGAGGGTAATTTTCTGTGTGGTAAATGAACAAAAGATGAAATTATTTCAGTCATGAAGAGAAATTTTTGTGAGTCCTCCCGACAGGAGTCAAACATGTGATCTTCCAGTTACTAGTTCGGATGATCTACTACTGAACTACAGGAGACTCAAGGGAGCTTAGGCTACGAAACTATGTTCTTGTGACAAACATCTGCATGCTGCTAGGACCTGAATGTTGATACCGGTAAGTGGAATATTTTGTAATGAGAGTGAAGTGAGAGTCTCTAGGTAGCTCAGTGGCAGAACACCCAAACTAGTAATTGGAATGTCATATGTGAGGATTCAACTCCCACTGGGAGAACTAGCAAAAGTAAATACACGTATTATATTTATTAAATTCTAGTGCACATGTCACAGTATCCAGTAATTACGTCTTCCATTGTTTGTATTGGTTCCTAACCTCTTCCACCTTACTGCACCATGTCCTGAAAGCTTTATTGCCAAACCTCTGTGGTTGGTCAATGGGTGGTATCTTGTCAATCCAAGAGTTCATAGTTTCTAGCATAGCCATCAGTTTCATTGAGGCCTACATGTAGGTCAAAAATAGACACTTCAATCAAAAACAACCTTTTTTAGACAGGCATTTATTGTGTGTACATTCTGTTCAATCAGTTATCCAAGTGGGTGGGGCAGCCCTGTCAAAATAGGCCGGCAGCTGGCAAATTTGCCGCCTACAGTCAATCAGTTTACCGCTTACTTCACACTTGGACTTCACTGTGAGTTCTCTAGCAGGCAAGGATTGTTGGCAGTTGCTGCCTACTACTCCAGCTATGCTGCCCACTACTACAAAACATCTCAGGGTTGGTGGAGGATCCTTTGTGCTTCTTTTGAAATGCCTCAAACCAGTCTGATTTTCATTTTTCAAATTAATCTTCTCAGTTATGGTTACGAAGCCAAGAAATAGGAACATAAAATTAAGATAACATGAAAATCTATAAATCAAAATCAAAAATCTGAACTACATGTACAATATAACCACTGAGATAAAGAATGACTCTGACCATACTTGACCAAATATGTTTTAAGTGCATGCAACCAGGATCTGTACATTTTGTTGAAATGTGACCCTCCACAGGAAAACAGTCACTAAGGTGAATGCACACACACGGCACACACACCACAGATACAAAGTAGATTAGGCAACTTAAAGAAGGAACTTCCCTTCACTCACTTTAAGGTTTTCAAAGGACCGGCTAGTTTTTGGTTTGTATTCGAGTTTGAATTTCCCCACGCATGGAACGAATCAACCGAAACCACCAAAATGAGACACTAACTTCTTTTGAACGACCATTATGAATTTGCCCATTAACAAACAGGTCACAGAAATTTTGAAAAAACTAATGGGAACAAAACATGATTTAACACCATCGAAAAACACCATTCTACTTAAAGGCAAGCGAGACTTATACCCCCATAATTTCATGGTTTACTTGTGCTAATCCTCAAATTCGCCAAAGAGTTTGTGAATGTTGCGTTATCTGACCCCAACATCAAGTCTCATAGTCTTGCTAGATCAGATTTCAAACTACAGTATGCAAATTTGTCTTAAATCAGTCAGGTGTGCAAAATGCGTGCTTCGTTTGGGGATAAAACAAATCAGCAACTTTTCAAATTTCGAGAAGTTTCGAAAAGCGAAACGCACCACCTGATAGATAGAAATAAACATTACGCCTCGGAGCAAAAAGAAACACGATCCAACTCCTGTGATGAGCACTTTTAACGATGAGAATATGTATAAATTAGAGGCATTTTATTGTGCTCCACAGTACCGCAGATACTGGTTTCAATGGTCAGAGAAAAACGATTCTCCATTAATGTAATCCGGTAAGCATGGAACCCATTAAGAAGTCTAGTGTGTGCACAAACAAAGACTTTACCATGTTAATACCATGTTAATCCATCGTGCTAAAAATGCAAAGCTCTACTGTGTTAGAAACATGCAAACAAAGACTGCAAACACGCTACTACACGTTCCATTGTTCTTGTTTGCGCATATATGAATATACGCACAATAAGCGTGTCGTGTCCGAATCATGCGAGCGTGTTGCTACCGTGCCATGTGCGTGCGTTCACCTTTGTGACTGTTTTCCCGTGGAGGATCACAAATGTTCAAGTGTTATAATTGAGAGGATGATGGAAAATGTGGATCTTGATTCTATTACTGCAGAAAATTTTTAACGTTATTGATGGGATATTATTTTTCTCAAGTTCCAATCTGTTTCCTTCCCAACCATACACAGCAAGAGTTTATAGTTTCACTGCACTAGTAGAGTACATGTACATGCAGTTTTGAATATCCCTGGAGCATTATAATTTGGGTTTCCATCAGAGTATAAATAACTCTTGTGGTTTGCAAAATTGATACCAAAAATATGTGACATAGCCTGTTTAACCATTAGGTTATTCAGGGAAGCCAGAACCATATTGAAGGTACAAACTACGGTTTCTTTGTTGTGTTGTTGTGATAAGTGTGCAGTTTGTTGTGAGAATTGTAAAGAAATAGCCTCAGAGTTCCTAACAGAGTTGAATCTATTCAATCTCATTCCAGTACTGTTTTACCTCAGACATATAACAGTCTGCTCTCATTGATTTGCCTTTAACTGAATCATTTAAGGTAAAGATGAATCCAAGGTAATCACTGTATGCCTGCAAATGAAACAATAACATTTTATGTTTTTGAACTTATTCATAAATATTTGATATGAGCTTATAGTAAATTACCTAATTTGATTTTGCTGACTGACTTCATTTTGCTGTTTTCTTTTTTTTGGCGACATAAATAGAACGTACAGTAGTACAGTGTATGTATGTAGTCTAACTTAGCTGAATATTTCATTATTTTCTTGTGTTGCCATTTACTGGACCATGGCGGTGTCCAACCAGAAAGCTTTCGCTACTTAATGGGAACCGCTCACACATTAATTTATTTCTTAACGGCTTATTACACTTAATAATGCTTTATTATTATTATCATTAAATGCCCTTTATAGTGTGAATAAATAAAGAATTGGATTTAACTGAATTGAATCAGAGTACAAGCCCATTCTGTTCCAGGAGCTCTCCAGATAATAGCTCACTTTTGAAAAGATTGGGACTGAGTGGCTGCGCAGGCAATTGTGAGATTATTTGAGAGGATGTCTATTGCAAAGAAACAATCGCATCCCCCAAACAAGCCCACAATCTTTCACATAGGGCTCTTGATCCCAGTCTTCTCCAAAGTGACCTATATCACATGGTAACTATTGGCTTGTTATAAACATATGTACATACCTCTTACTACATGTAACTGAGTTCGAGGTCCGTACTGTAAGTTATGGCCCAAGTTTTTCCAGTTGATTTATGGCCCAAGCGCGAGGGCCATTTAAAGTGTATATGACACAAAATTTTTTGTTGGCTTTTTTCTTTCGTTTATATGCATAAAGAAAGGATTCATGATTTAGAAATGTCTAAAAAAAAATTTTCGGCGATTTTTAGGCTCCAAAACAGGCAAATTTTAGCTTAAAATTTTGTCGGGAACTGGGGACGACTTTTCCACTAAGTGACGTCACGTTGTTTGCATGATACTCAGCTGTTAGCAAAGACACATGTGAATTACTTGGCTTGCTTAGCAGTGTTTGGAGACTTTGAACGCATTAAAATGTCTAGCGATACAGATACAAGTAATTCATATGATCCTATGGAAAGTGGAGAATGTTGAGAATCTTGCAAACAACTTGATGTCACAAAGGTCACGTGACAGAGGTTTTGGCCGCACACTGCTGTGACAAATTTTTTGGCAAAAATAGCGCGAATTTTGATTGAAAGGAGGTATTTAACTTTTTTTTCGCCGATTTTTAACGCCCAAACCGTTATTTATACATGTCTAACTACCAGAAAATGAAATAAAAAATTTCATGTCATATACACTTTAACAAATGGTAAATGGATCAGCGTGCACTATTGAGTTATGGATACATGTGGGGGGTTGCTAAGCACGAGTGAAGCGTAAGAGTCACTTAAGGCATAACCAAGAGTGACTCTAGCTTCTCGAGTGCTTAGCATACCTCCCAAGTGCATCCATAACTCAATAGTGCACGCTGATACGTTTACCATTTGTTTTATTAATAACATATCATAAACATCGTAGATAAAGCAAAGTCCCATTTTATTGCACTAACTTACATGACCAAGAAAAACAGGCATGCAGAACTTCATTCACAGAAGTTGCAACGGCTTAATACTTCAGAAAACACTATGAAGATTGAAACAATACAAATTTGATAAAATCTCGCCCAAAAAAGCAAAATTTTAGTTTATAAACAGCGCACACATCAGCTATCGTCAGCCATCATTCACCCATGGGCAAATAGTAAATGGTTAATTGACCAATGGGAAGAAACAAGGACCCATAACTTACAGTATGGACTGCGAAAACAAGGTTAGTAAGATATTTATTATATCTCTGAGGTTTAAAGGGCACGCATGAAAGAAAACTAGTTGGAGTCGAGTGGGCCATACTGTAGAATACAGCCACAAAATTGACCAATCACAGTGCGTGTACTAAGTGAGAGATATAATAAATGTACGTACTGTTCACAGGGTTCTCTTTATCAGGTGGTAACCGCTTGTAAGACCACTTATTACCGACTGCAAATGCTCAGAAGTCTTAAAAAAATATGCCTTTATGGTTGAGCTAATCTAAATGAAATACCAGTTTGAAAAGGTCCCTTACTTGTTGTGCTGAAAACTAGGGAGAACCCTGTGTTCAAAGCAGTCTAGTTAAAGAGGCAGTATCATGGATTTTTAGAAAAAATCTGGGCTGAGTTGCTCGAAGTATGGTTAGCGCTAGCCATTGGTTAAGATGTATTAACCCACTGAAGTCCAATGCGCCCCCATGTGCCCCTGCAGATTTACGTTCCTTCTGCCACCTTTGACGTCATCAATTTTAACAGTCAAGGGTAGTTTTGTCCAGTTACTTGTACAGAATAAAGAGATCTTGAAAACCATACCAGATTGAGCATGATTCAGTCAGGGGAGCCAGAGAAAAAGGCAAAAAACCAAGCAAGATGAATGCAAAAATTCCCATAAAAATCTGCCTCCACCACTCACGCACCTTTTTTTTTTTATCAAATCCTAGAATCCTAAATGCTTTTCCAAAACCTTTGCTCACCAAAACAAAGCCCATTAAATACCCAGCAAAACAAAAACAAAAATGAGGCAAGAAAAATGAAAAACAAAGGAAGAAGAGAAAGCGAAAAGAAAAAGTCAAGACTGCTGTGCCACTTAACAACCCAAAAACCTCTCGAAATTTTGCTTTCTGCGCATGCCCGAACTTTGGAAGCTAATGTTTTGCATGTGGATCGGAAGGCCACGTAGTGCACAATCTGTGAGCGGTTTTGTGGTAAGTTTTAGCTCCTAATTGCTAGACAGTGACAAGAGAATGACTCGACTAGCTTGAAAACGCGATTTTCTGCAAAATTTCTGGAAGCCAATGGGTTAAAACCTACAGGTTGTCAAGGTGTTTAACCCAGGTTAGCGCTAACCATGCTTTGAGCAACTGGGCCCTGAATAGCAAAGAAGTCCTATTTACCAATGGCAAACAGAAAATAATGACCCAAATTTCCGCAAAAATGGCTATTTTAGGTCATGGAAACCATTCTTAAGTAATTTTGGTTACGCTTGGCCAAGGAGAAAATGGTGGCAACTTCAAAAAGTTGGGCCAATGTTTTCAAGTTCTCCCCTTGGATTCTAGATAAAATTGGTAATAAATTACTGTGGCTCATTCTTTCTTGTAACATTTACTGATTTTATCTCACTAGTGATCCAAAAGCAATTTATGAATGAAAAAGTCACTGAAAATTGACTTAAAAATGATACTATTCCTCTAAATCCCCCATTATTTTTTGTCATTATCATTATACATATATGTATGCAACAAATTCAATAAAGTAGGGTAGGGTAGGATAAGGTAGGGTAGGGTAAAAAAGGTTCAACTTTCCTGCCGGAAATGGGAGGGGTGAATTTAGTATAATCTGATTCTTCTTTTCCCTCTTCATCTCTTTTTGATTGCAATATTAATGATAATAAAATTACCTGTAATTTATGTTCATTTTGCTGCAGTGCTTAATCAAACTCGCATTATTATGTAAAGTTAAGTTTTTCCGTTTTTCTTGCATGTTTGTAATTCATTGTTATTTGTCTTTTCTGATATGTTCTCGTGCTTGTCTTGGACGTCCCGCCTTGACTAGCTTTGCGGCTATTTGCGGGACAAGCTTCTTATACCTATCTGAATTTGTCAATAAATTGTTGTTGTTGTTGTTTCATCTGAAGGTGGGGTGAGGAGGTAATTAATGGGAAGTTGTTACAAAAGAAAATTCTCCATAGATTTGAGGTACACAGCTAGTTTTAGAAAGTCTATTTACAACAAATAAGGGGCAAACTTGGCCAGTGCCAAAGTGTGAAGTTCAAAGGGAGTGAAAACTCCTGATTGTACTAGCATGATCTTACATACACACACATCTACCAGGTAATTAATAATTATGATTATAATTATAAAGTCATTTAATTTTTAATTTTTTGTACAACGTTTGTTACCCACAGTTAGCATAGCTATTCGAGGCAGGTAACAGCTCTCAATAAATTTTCATTGAGAATAAATAAAATAAGTTAATAAATGTATTAATATATATGCTTAAATAGAGGAATTTGCCAATAAATATAGTTAAAAAAACACTGTTTGGAAACATGACATACATATACAGGAATTTTCCCTGACAATACAATTTAACAGGTTAGACTGATATCTTTGTAACTTGAGCTGAAAGCAAAATTTAACCCTGTATTGTGCAAATCAACAAAGAACCACAGCAGAGGTTCCAGACGAACATGAACCGGTTTGCAAGTTGTACCAGTATGATGTCAAAACCCCCAAAAAACCGAAACTCTGAAATTGTTGGGTCTTGCACTGCAAACAGATGATGGCACTTTTAAATGAATTAAAACCTTGAAGAGCTAAGGTAAAGCAAAAAGGCTAGAAGTTGTTAGAAGCAGAAACACTCTCAGTGTAAAGTATCTATAGCTATCAAGTGTGACTGACCAGCGTTGAAAGAATGTGTATTTGTACTTATCTAAGCTTAAAAGTCGAGAAAGAGTCAGATAAAACAATTCTATCTCGCATACAAACAAGCTACTAGCTTCACTGAAGCTGCAGCTGCTAGGTTCAAAGTGTGTGTTTTCTTTCGTTTTTTTTTTTTTTTTTAATTTGTTTGCTTACCTGGGATTTTTCCCATTTCGTAAGATCCTTTGGACTAATTATTTCCCGCTTTGGTTTTACAAATACTGGCGCTGAAAAGATGAAATGAAATGACATGTTCGGTAGTCTTAAATTTGTCAAGAAAACTTTTAGGAAATTAGTCATTTCACTGTACTTCTCACCTTCTTCAGAAGCCGCCATTTTGGCAAACCTTGTGACCCGCCCGTCCCAGCTTCTCAAGGTTGTCACAGATGATGCAGAGACTAGGTTCCAGAGTATACAGTACGTGCGTGTCTACGCGCGTGATATGCGCGCGTGTTCGCTGGAGTCCCTTCAGCAGTACTCTCGTCATACTGAAACGATTATAACATCATAAGATACTTTGCAATTAATCTAAATAAACACACCACACAGAATCAGGGGTGAGAGTCTCGTTTATTGATGCGATAAGTGAGTGATACAGTAAAGACAGTAATACATTCCATGCCACAGTACAAATGACAGTAAGAAATGCACCATATTAATACAGGAATTTTACTAGACTATTACGGTAAGTTAACAGAAATGCCTTTGAGTGACTCTTGGGTAACTT
>JAEMWC010000528.1:95000-125000 GCA_016490735.1 Pachyseris speciosa
CAAGTCAGCTCATTCCCTTGCGTATTAATATTCATGCGCGAATTGAATTACCTTTAGGGCACGTGAAATGAATGACGCTTGGAAAGCATTGTTTGATAGTGTGACGTAGACTATACATTTGGCGGTTAAAACATCGATTTAAGTTTCATTGATAGGAAACTTACGTGGCTGTGAGGTGTCGATTGCTAGCTAAATTTAATGGAAACTCGCCAGCCTGGTGGTCGAACGGACGTCATTTAAGTCTGTCGATCGGCAATTCAGACACTTCTGAAAGAAGCCAGTGGTGTTTCTCTGTGCGTGCCAAACGCTGGAACAAATCGGCGTTTCGCAGTACAGAGTACTGAACCAGGCGGGACAGTCTGAAAGCAACTCTCGTCTTAAAAGCGGCCCGCAGTTGAGAGTCTTGGCCCATTTGCCAAAGGTTGCCGTGCTAGAAATTCGGAAATAAGAGTTGTTTTTTGACTTAGGCGAAAAATATGGGATGTTTGACGACGTGTTGCGCGCGCTCGAAAGGATGTTTTTATGCCCACAATCCAATGCGACCACAGAGGGCGCTGTCTCCTTGAAAAGTTCTCGCGAGGACTGGAAATGAATATTCGCGCGGCTGCGGTGGGAAAATTTTCACTTCGGAGCGGGAACATTACGGAGAATTCATCTAAGAGTGGGAAATCGGCAAGACGAGCAGTCAGTCCGTTTTCGATGAGCTGAGTATCTTGCAAACAGTGCATTTTCCATCGGTTTTCATTTCTAAACGGCACTTTCAGAATAGTAAGTTTTGCGTGGTTTTGGCGGTTGAGAAACGTCGGCAATGGATTCATTTTCGTCGTCAAATGGAAAATATGGAACGAAAATGGTATTAAAATCAAAGTAAATGACGACAGGTCAAGACTTTGGGCAACATGCTTAACTAGTTCTGAAGATATTCTTTAGCTTCAAACTGCCGAAAATTTGCATACCCGGTATATATGAAATTCGATCGCACACAATGGGCTGTCACACGACTCGCGTGAAAATAATTTTAACTGTTTATCTGGGGTGAAAATGCTTTTTGCCGTTAATCTCGCGTGAAAATACTTTTTGATGATGTTTACAAGACTCCATATAAGCGAACTAACCGAGGTACTCGATGCAAAAGTGATTTATATGTTAAAATAGGCCAGCATGTTTATCAGAGGACGCTGTCACCTTGTCGCGTCATTTGTGCTTTGAATATTTGCTGCGTGCGGCAAAGAAAGTTTTCCTTGCACTGGTTTTCCAAGATACTCAGCTCATCGAAAACGGACTGACTGCTCGTCTTGCCGATTTCCCACTCTTAGATGAATTCTCCGTAATGTTCCCGCTCCGAAGTGAAAATTTTCCCACCGCAGCCGCGCGAATATTCATTTCCAGTCCTCGCGAGAACTTTTCAAGGAGACAGCGCCCTCTGTGGTCGCATTGGATTGTGGGCATAAAAACATCCTTTCGAGCGCGCGCAACACGTCGTCAAACATCCCATATTTTTCGCCTAAGTCAAAAAACAACTCTTATTTCCGAATTTCTAGCACGGCAACCTTTGGCAAATGGGCCAAGACTCTCAACTGCGGGCCGCTTTTAAGACGAGAGTTGCTTTCAGACTGTCCCGCCTGGTTCAGTACTCTGTACTGCGAAACGCCGATTTGTTCCAGCGTTTGGCACGCACAGAGAAACACCACTGGCTTCTTTCAGAAGTGTCTGAATTGCCGATCGACAGACTTAAATGACGTCCGTTCGACCACCAGGCTGGCGAGTTTCCATTAAATTTAGCTAGCAATCGACACCTCACAGCCACGTAAGTTTCCTATCAATGAAACTTAAATCGATGTTTTAACCGCCAAATGTATAGTCTACGTCACACTATCAAACAATGCTTTCCAAGCGTCATTCATTTCACGTGCCCTAAAGGTAATTCAATTCGCGCATGAATATTAATACGCAAGGGAATGAGCTGACTTGGGTTTTTTGCATACGTTATTTCTCGAAAACGAAGAGGAAATCAACCAAAACAAATACAGAGCAATGTTTTCTAACTGGAATGAAGTCCACATGCTAAATCTCAGTTTCTATTGAGCACATCGAAAATTGACCAAAAACCGGGAGGACGTTCTTGCCCCGAGCCCTTCAATTGTTCTCCCCGACCCAATTCATAACAAAAGCATCTATGCCTTCAGAACCTGGATTCCAAAATAGCGAATTAATACGCGGAAGTTTAGCATTCACATGATTTGCGAAACGGTCTATAGTATGAGGACCCCAAACTAAGTCAATGCGATGAAACGAAAGCGGAGAAAGGCCCCAATCGTCCGCGTCATAAATACGACTGAGAAAATCAGCCTGGTCATTCTGGGACCTTGGGATCCACTCCATTTCGATCGAAATGCCATGATTGCAGCAGATGTTAAAGATAGACAAAGCCTCGGACTGCAAATGACCTTTACTACTTCCAGACGAAATAATCCGAGGAACATTTTGGTTGTCCGTAAACCATTTAACAGTTAAACCTGATAACTGGTTAACCAAAGAAAGCAGAACAAATTTAACTGCCAAAATCTCTCTGAAAGTAGAGCTAGACCGCATTTCCTCATCGGACCAAACGCCCGACACTAAATTAAGGCCACACTGCACGAAATAGCCACCAAAACCGGAGTCACTAGCATCGGAGTAAACAACACCAACTGCGCTCGATTTAGGTGACATAACCTTACCATTAAAAGCGTCAATATTGCTCAACCAAAAAGAAAGTTCATTACGAATCTCAGGGGAAACAAGCAAGGGCTGATCCCAGGAGGTTCTACACTCAATAGCTGCATAGCAGTTCCTTGTAAACAGCCTGGTAACATTTCCTACTGCACAAGCCATAGAAATAATTTACCCAGTAACTGAAGCAAGATCTCTGGCTATAATCTGGTCATTTTGGAGACAAAAAACTAAGGAAGATTTGAGCTTAAGAATGCGGCACTCAGGAATATGAATTAAACCTTTGTCAAAATCCAAAACGGATCCCAGGAATACTAACTTCTGTGTAGGATCCCAAGTCGATTTGTCGTCGTTAGGAGTAAAACCAGAAAAAGCAAGATCTTGACGAATAAAATCACTAAGGATTCTGGCACGCTCCACAGACATATCCCCTCCAATCCCGTCGTCGAGATACATAAGAGTAAGATGACCACGACAAACCAAAAGGCAAACCAAAAGGCAACCTTAAATTCGTAAAATTTCATAACTCCATCGGAAGAAGGCCATTTAAACGACAAGAATTTCCTGTGCTCCTCGCAAATATCAATGTGGTGATAAGCTGACTTGAGATCAAAAGAAAAAACAAACATTCCAGGAGGAAACATTTGAAGAACTGTTCTCAAGTCTTCGTATTTGATGGACTTCTTAATGATAAATTTGTTAAGATGAGATAAATCCAAAATAAGCCTAAGTTTTCCTGACGACTGCACAGCGACGTGTAAAGGATTGCAAAACTGAGGGGAAACCAGAACCTCTCTTATGCAGCCACGTGTCAACAACTCTGAAATTGCACCCTGAACAAAAGCTCTCCGATGTAAAGCAGAAGATCGATTCTCAATCGAATACGGAAAGGGCGATTCCCGAAAAAGAATTTTGTAACCGTTTTGAATAATGTCAAGAACAAACTCTGAAGCTCCAACTACATCACGCCAAAAAGGAAAATTTGCTCGCAGCTTCCCTTCAATACAAAATGATTCTTCGGCGTCCTGCTCCGACTTACTTATCCAAATCCAAAAACTCATGATTTCGATCCTGACGACAAGAGTTTATCTTTGGATGGGCAAGAGCTGGCCCAGTGACCTCTCTTTCCGCATCGAAAACACAAATCGGAGCCTCTGAAAAAGTTTCCGGAGTATCGACCTTGGGAACGAAAATAACTACCAGCAGGAGGAAAAGAACCGGACGCACCACCAATTCTGGAAGCGTTATTTGGGGAAAGCGCAGAAAAAGAAAATTTGGCGCTGGATTTTCTCTTTTTCTCTTGAAGAGTTTTAAGCTTGGCTGCGGCTCTTTTTTCAGCCTTCTTAATTTTTGAGGCGTCCTCGTCATCGTCGGCCAAATCATCACAAACGTATTCTTGAACCGTGGCCCAACCAAATTAATTCGGATTTGTCCGCTAGTTTAATTATCTTTTGTCTGCTATTAAGCAAGGAAATACCTTCATTCAATTCCTCCTTCGCCTTGCCAATATTTCCATTCTCCAAAGCTTTTAATGCGGCAGACCCCTTCTTGATCACCTTGCGGTTGAAATTGAACTGTTGCTCATTCCCTTTCTTCTTGAAGACGTGGGTTTCTGGTTGTACTTCCGAAGCTAATTGCGAAGCCAACTCCGTCTGCGCTTTAAGCAAGTTGCTTTGTAGGCCCTGAATCTGCGTATTTACTGCGGACAGGATAACGTCCTTCTGCGCCTCCAAAATGGCATGTAAGTCGGAAGGGATAGAAGTGGATAATGAAGAATCCTCGTCGCCCATGAGCCGCGAAAACCAGAAAGAGAATTCTAACGTAAAAGTGAGCACCTCCAGAGAGAACACCAAGAGGGCCAATCTACATAAAACACCTCTTTAAATACTCTTGCCGAATCCCTTGACAGTTCATAACGACGAGAGCATATTTTTCCGCTAATTATTCAAAACGCGGAAAAATTCGAATTACGAAAGTGTGGTTGAGCAATGATTTTGGATTTGAAATTAACAGTTGGATTTGGTAATAAAGAGAGTCTTATCAAGTGAGATTGTGTTTATGTTGTCGTAGTTGTACTTCTGTTTGTGGAAACAATGAAAAGACGAGAAATGTGTTTCTTTGCGCGAATGAATGAAAGACAAAGTTTGCAGATGAGGCGCTCTCTCTCTGTCTGAGAGAGCCTGGGTTCTAGGTTTTCTGCGTAGCCGCGTAGCCATCTTCAAACTCTATGTGTCCTCTGTAAGACAGCCTGCATTCTGCGTGTCTGCGTAGCCGCGTAGCCATACTTTTCAAGATCTCTTTTGGAGTGGAGGGGTATTCAGCAGTTAAGCCTACATGGAGTTAAGCTGACATGAATCGCGTATTGCAATAATGGTGACCGATATTGCTAACAAATATTCCGCGATATGATCAATATCGGCCCCGGCGCTCCTAAGAAAATATCGATACTGGTGAGGAACAAAGCCGCCGGTACTCATAATGACAACTCGGAACAAGAAGTTGCGTCAGTGCATGTTTCACACAACATACAAGGGAAATCTTTTGTGCAACAAAGTACAAACTGAATGTGTAATGTGAATGATCATCGCAGTTATGAACACTAATAATAATTTAATTTCTATAGCACTTATTAACATAAAAAGTGATCAAAAGCACTTTACAAAACTAAAGCAGTAGTGAAAATAAAGCTGATAAACTGGATAAAGCCTTAAACTGGTGCAGTGCTCTATCAACTGAGCTAACAGGCCAGCGGCTGGAACCAGCTCCCAGTTGGCTTGTTAGCTCAGTTGGTACAGCACTGCAAAGTTATCGCAGAGGTCGTGGGTTTGACTCCCGTACAAGCCTGAATGTTTTTTCAGGGCTCTATTTCCACTACTGCTTAAGTGAAAAGTGGCGTTAGTTTTGCCAACCAATCACAGAGCGAAGTAAAGCAAAACCAAAGGAAACGAGAATGAACGAACGAATGAACAAACGAACGAACGAATTGGGGAGACTAAAGTATAAAAACTAATATGTTGATAAATGCTTGATGCTTGATAAATTACTTTTAACACTCAAACAAATAGCTAACTGCCAATTAGAAAGAATTGAAGAAGTTGACCACCTCCACCTGAAAGACTGGGGCCCAGTTGTTCAAAGCACAATTAGGTTATCCTTGATAAACAGTGTATGTGAACCGTTGATTCCAGTCTAACTACTTTTAAGAGAGGCTATACTAAAACATGAAAATACTTTGTACATTCCACTTAAAGTTACCTTAGTTGACTTAGTTGCGATAACTCGTTGAGTAACATAACAGAATCTTGATTTTTTTTACACAGGAAAGACAAGCGATCTTATCCCTTATCTCGATGCTCTCCAGTTTCGCAATGGTCCCTCCTTTGTGTACGCTGATCAAAGTTTTGGTTGGCAGCAGTTTTGTGGATTGTATTCTGAACCCGAAAATGTTTCCACCATACGCTTTGGCTGGGATGCATTATACCTGAGGAGTTACTTGTTTCAGAACCCGGGAGATCCGAAGGAACAGCGGTCGCCTCCAACAGGCATACGCAGTGCTGTTCCGTTAGGTGGTCTTGGTAAGGCACAGATCTCCTTTTTCGACGAAAAGATGCATGCAATTTAGCGAGTGACAGGCATACTCAGAAAATGGAAATTCCGATTAACCTTCTGATTATTAGTTCGAATGCTCTACCACTAACCAACAGGAAACCATAAGAGCTAGGCTATTAGACTAGGTTCACGTGAGAAAGGTCCTGCTTACTGCCAGGATCCGAATGTTGATTGAGGTGTGGAATTGTCACAGTATTAGAAGAGTAATGGTAAATGTTAAGGCTGGTAACATAAATGAAAGATGATTGAGTTAGTGACAGAGGTATAGTATTCACCAATCCTGTTACCTAGGTTCTCTTTGACTGAGGAGCTCTGAGAAGGAAGATTTGCCCAACTCATTGTGGTCTCGGAAACCAGATTTTTCTTCTGGCTTATGAGCAAATCTGTGCTAAATAGTTGAGAATTCATGTTATTCAATCAAAGCATGGCACAAGCACTGTGGCCAAGTTTAAACGTTGTTTTTTCTTGTAAACCAGTTGGCGAAGTCAACAAGTGGCAAAACATAACATATTCCAGTTGATGATCAGATGTATTTTTGACAAAAACATCTTTAAATCACCGAAAAACTGTGAACTTCAATAACATTGTACTCTAACTCCAAAGAGCCTGCGTGCAGACGTCTCCTATTTCCTTTGTTGCACGTGGAAAAGGGACGTCTGCGATACAGCGTCGCTAATCGTGTTCCAGTATCCCGCTGTTTGGTTTTGAATTTCGCATAAATAATGAAACATTATCCACCGCTGTAGATGTCTGGTCATATGAACCCAACACAACATTTTCCTCAAGCTTTCCATCTATTCAGTCAGCCTGTTACTTGGCCATTGAACCTTGACTGGCACCAGTCTTATGTTCATTGACTGCAGGCCTAACAGGAAAATTGGGAATTACGTGTGTAGAATGCGTGGTGAAGACCTTGACGAGTGTTGGAGATAATGTTAATGAGGAGCCATGATTGTTCGGCGATGAGGAACCAGATTAGTCTAAAAGAATTCGTTTCTCAGGAGAAGCCGATGCTCCTGCTTTAAAAGATTTGTGACGGTATTCTTCGAAAGTCTCCTCGTCGATTTTTCCCAAGTTGTTGTTGTTATGTCGCTTTGTAGTTTCGTGAGACACTGTTTACACTGAAATATAAGCTTATGTTGGATGCACAGTGAACTGAAGGGAAAAAATTTCTTCGTAAACATTAAATGCTCTGTGACCTTGCACAAGATTTCTGTCGCTCAACTTTTCGATGGCTTAAAAAGACAGTTAACATTGTATGTTTTGATCCGTTTTAAATGGAAATCTCCGCTAAATTTGGGCGGCATAATGCACGCATGCATTATGAGATCAGTTTTAGATAAAGACCAATCAGAATTTGCTCAAACAAAGACCACTATCTGGCTACCAATCACAGTTCTCTCCCAAGATCCTGGGAAAACAGCGGGATACTGGAACATAATTAGCGATGCTGTTTTGCAGACTCCCTTTTTCATGTGCAACAAAGGAAATAGGAGACATCTAGATCTGCACGCAGGCTAACTCCAAAAAGTTGCAGCGAGTTTTCACCCCTCCATTTTTGGTTTCGTTCACCACTCTACTTTGGAATTGGCATATTCAACATTACATGTAAAGATTTAGTCATGGAAATGGTATAATTTAAACATTACCCCAAAGTTATGGATTCCCTCTTCCCATTATTGATCACAACTTTCTGGCTGAATCAATCATCCAAATACGTACAACCCAACTAACTTGAAAAAAAAAATGGATAACCTCTCTGTAAGAAGGACTCACAAAATAAACTTAAGTTGAAAGTTTTTAATTCTCTGAGAACTCTGTGGTTACCAGTAAAAAACATTGGCTGATGATGATACATTCGGAGAAAGTGGCGTGGTTGAGCTTACTAAAATTGCCTTTGTATATTGCTTACGTAAATGACATAATGCCCTTTTCTTCTGTGTTTAGGCACTGGATCGTTTGAGCTTCGTGCAGATGGCTCTTTCCATGAATGGACAATTGAGAACCAGTCTCCTGCAGGCTCGGCCAAACTGAACTATGTGGCTCTGGATCTAGCCGTGTTCGGTGTCCGTGTTCAGAGTGGGACCTCAAGCGTGGCAAAATTACTGCGCACCCACCCTCCCACGGGATACCCAGGTAAGTGAACACATTTATGAAAACGACAATTTATAAGTATTGTGTTTAGACCAGACCCATCTTTTCGTGCTCTCTACATTTTGATGTTTGTAACGTTTCTTTAGAAACTTGTTGGCAGATAAGTCGCCGCGAGAAAATTAAGTAGTGAACTGTAAGTTCTGATAATCTTAGCCAAGTTGAAACCTTCTTCATGGCAATTGATTTTGTAAATGACAAGTTAAAGTTTTCTTACTGGTTCTCAACACCTAGTGTTTTTTCCTTTTATTCTATAGCATTCAGGTTTATGTACCGCCTCAACCGTAGTACAGTCTAAAAAGTTCGTTTTTTTCCTTTAACAGGCGTCCGTTCCATAGGATATTCTGGCTCGTACCCAGTCTCCAAATTATCCATCAGTGACCAACAGCTTGGTGACATCAATCTAGACCTTTTTGCTTTCTCGGCTTTGAAACCACGTGATTCCAAAACATCCGCCACCCGGCCATTGCTTTTACGTTGCGCATCAAAAATCCCAGCAAAAAATCTATTCAAGTCTCATTTATGTTTAACCTTCCATTGGGCATTCAGCTCGACACTGGAAGACATGGAAAGCCATACCTAGTTTTTACACATGTAAATTATCATGATACGGCTCGGTGCTCAAGTTTCTGTGACGTGGATGAAAGATGCATGCTATGGCAAATGGAAGCAGCCGACCAAACATGCTTGTTGTTCGATGAAGTACCTCTTCACTCCTGGCATCCCGGGTCTACTTCTGGTCAAAAAAGCATGTGGGCAGTTCATGATTCGATGCTGACACTCAATAGACCTGGAAACTTTCCGCAAAGCGGCAACACAACTATCTTAACTGAAGAGGGAGCTAGTGCTTCATTCATGGTCAGTGATAATTTTGCAGACATTTGGAAGCAATTTGACCAACATGGTTATCTGCTCTCAACTTCCAAATCATTTGGAAACGGCTTTTATGGTGCTGCAAGCGTGAACATTACCGTGGAGCCTGGGAAGGAACAAACCCTCACAATGGTGCTGGGCTGGTTTTATCCCAATCGAGATTTTACAGGTATGTTTATTTGTTTGATTGACAAGAATAGCGTTGAGCTTTTGGGATGACAAATATAGATCAGCAGCAGTTCTATCCCCATAGTTCCCTGAACCTATGTTAACCCATTGATTTCTTTACGGCCGAAATCAGCCGCACAAGACTGCCATGCTTCAAAACATTGCAACTTTCTCAATCGCACGAATATTGCCTTAACTGTCAGTTGTGAGCACGAAATAGAATGTCCTTTAAATTTGGATATCCAATAAACGCAATAAACGATTTTTACCAGATATGGCCTTTTGAGTTTGGACAAGAACGAAACTGACCGTTTTTAACGTCAAAGGGAAACCACGAAAATGCCCCTTTTTGCCTTTATGTTTTTTAAAGAAATCATCGTCGAAAAACCAAACTTCAACCATCATAACAAAATTCAGTCCTTGTTCTAGCTTAGAAATGACTTTTTTTGCTCATATTCTTCTCCCGAGTGTAGATACAGCCATTTGTTCCAGTGTATTCAGGCCTTTCCGCCATTTTCAACATCTCGGCTGCATTGCATGCTGGGAAATAATGAGAATTTTTGACAGCGCCCGTTCGTTTCCCCAATTCTTTTACATATAAACTAAGTCTACAGTACTCCGACCTACTGCCAAAAATTCCTGCTTGTGGTCATCTTCAGTGTTCGTAAATTCCATAATATGCGACGGTAGGTCTAGAAATTCATCAATAATCGAGTCCCAAAGGTACTAAGTGTCCGACCAGCCAAATTCCCAGTTCGTTGAGTAGCAAGCCAAATTCGACAACAAAGTACATCATCTTGCTCAATTCTTTGAGAAAGTGGGCTCTTGGCTACCGTCACGCTTAATGATGCTCATCAGGCAGCCACTAAAGATGAAAAATGGCTGTAAACTTAGCAAAAATCACAAGCAAACCGAACTTGGGCCGTTGTTGTAGCTCCATGGATGAAAAATAGCTACGTCAGAATGACGTTTTCAGAAACCTTGAGCCTCCAGTGCCTTAGGACAGCACCACTTTTCCATGGTAGTTTCAAATAAAGAGTCATGAAATGCCATGGATCGTTTATAGGTGGAAAATCACTCCAAAAACATAAAAACTGCTAGGAGTCAATGGGTTAAATCCAAATAAATAAATAAATAAATAAAATAAGCTAACACTTGGCACTTAACACCAGTAGACTCCGCAACTATATTTTCCGGGGTGTGTTCACCAGCATTCTATCCAAAAATAGAAATGCCCTGCCTAGCCAATCAGATTGCTAGTTTCCTTCATAGTCGATCACTGACTTGTGATTTACTTGAAACTGATGTGCTCAATATTTCCAATTGCAATTGGTAAATAATTTAACCACCTCGCTGATATGTTTTAGTTTGCTATGTTTTCTTTCTTAACAGGGGAGATCGTTGGCAATTATTACAGCAACCTCTTCAAATCCAGTGAGGACACAGCTTTGTACTTTTCACGGGACCTGCCCGCCACTTTGCAGGCCATTTCCGCTTGGCATGCTTCAATGCTGCTTGACACCAGTGACGACTCAGTCCAGACTCTACCGGTATGGTTACAGGATGTGCTGGTGAATGGGTTAAGTTTCTGGCGCAGTGGAATGTATTTAAGAGACAGCAGATGGCGTCAGTTTGAGTCTTTAGACTGTATTGATGTTGACTCTGTACACAATGATTTCCAGCGAGAGATTCCATATGTTTTGTTTTACCCTGATTTGGTTGAGAATGTCATGCGAGCTTGGGCCAAGTACGAGAGCAAAGACGGTCACATTGTAGAAACATTAGCTGCGGGTTGTCACTCTCGCACACGAAAATTGGACAGGTGGGTCTGTTGACTTGTGTACCATGACTAATACATCAAAACCGGCGGCATCTTAAGAAGCATGTATTCAGTTCAACTGCGCACGACTGGCGAAAAATCTGATTTCTGACCAATGCACATAAGCACAACGGTCTAACACTTCAACCTTTGAGGTACAGAGAGATATGAGCTTGAGCAATTCGTTTGTTCATTAGTGACACACATCTGACCTACCTCTGGAAGCTGTATTGGGATATCTTCTGGCAATAACTGGGTAAACCATGTGGTGTTGCTTAAGACAGAATTAGGGGGTAAGGGCATTCAGGATTAATGGTTTTAAGTCCTCGCTTCTTGTTGAATTGACTGGAATTCAAGGGACTAGAAACCAATTTTCCCTAACAAAAAACAAGTAATCTAGTGTCACAGAGTTTTAGTTATTGCTGGCATTGTAAACCCTGACATAAATATAAACCAGAGGAACTCAGTACTTCTTGCCGGTATTGCGAATTTCAGAAAACCCCAATTATTTAAATCAATTTCAAGGCGGCATGTCTTTAGATGCTGTTTACAAAACAAGTTACCTGCAACTTAGAAGGTAACTCTCTTTGTTAGACAAGTTAGCCTAGTTAAGGGTGAAATTGCAGGTTTTACCACCCCTCTTGGTCTCGCATTGAAGAACAAGGCAGGGAGTTGCAGGAAAAGTTAAATAGTATTCTTATTTTTTAACATTGTGATATAATTTGCGGCGTGTAACATGGAGTTTTCTCTGTCTCTACACAGTGGTCCACCGAATCAGCGGATCATGGGTGATGTCACTACAGTATTCATAACAGAAACTTACCAAATTTACCTGTGGACCAATAACAGCAAATTTTTGAAAGACATGTGGCCACACGTGGTGAAGGCAGTAGATTGGATGATTGACGGTGGCACGCAAGGAACTGGCTTACCTTATAGACTGCAGTGCACGTACGATCAGCTGTGGTTGAATAAGTATGATCACACTACATTCAACAGTTTCATGTATGTATTAGCTTTGCGTGTCGCCCAGGAGCTGAGTAAACTTATGGAAGATGCAGACTTGTTGAAGGAAGTTACAACTGCGCTGGAAATCGCAAATGATCGAATCTTGGAGGAACTTTGGAACGAAGAGGATGGCTACTATCATGCTTGGTGGGATTATAAGCTTGGCTCTCCATCGTGGCTCATGAGTGATTCACTTTATGCACAAGTGTGGGCTTACACTCTGGGGCTGGGACATTTGGACAATCCTAACAGGTAAAGAATAGTCTTGTACTCACTCTGAGTGCGATCGAATAATGAGAATGCTTGGGTTCACTGAACATTTCGTACGGCAAATTGACGTGCGACTGAATTTCTTCTGAAAGAAGCTCATTAAACCTGGCTGTAATTTTTGACACCATTTGTTCTTGGCAGTAAACAAGGCATAAATTTAATCTTCTTTTTACAGACATACTTTTTCTAACTCGATTTCATTCATGAGGGGCTGGTGTTTATTACTGTTTTAATGAGACCAAAGTGGGCACTAAAATCTAGTAAAGTAAATTTATAATGAATGTGGTTATTCCACTGTGTGTAGGCTAAAATTGCATTTGATGAAAGAACTTAGAATCAACGATACCCCGTATGGTCTGCGAGTATTGGCTACTGATATTCAGCCAGCTAATAAGAGCTTGGGCTCGTGTCCAAAGGATATGAACACAACCGAACTGAACCAACTGGTGGCGCTACATGGGTCCATCTGGATGGGGGGCAGTCCCGACTGGACAACTCTGCAGATTCATTTAGGTAGGGTGAGATAATACAAGAAAGCACAATAAATGAAACTACCATATCATACTAAATATCAAACTACGCCTTGCCACACCGCACCACACCTAACCATCCATGCCATGCCATGCCATTCTATACCATGTCATGTCTATTGTCATACCAGTTCCACACCATGCGATACCATACCATACTACATCATACAATACGATACGATACAATGTTTAATTGTTAATTAGAAAGAGCCTGGTGGGGAAAGGTGCCTGCAATAATTCTAATTCTAATTCTAATATTCTAGTATTCTAATTTCCCTCACATGTAGTATTCAGTCTTGCCTTCCACAAATAAATTCTCCCATAATTTATTTCCAATTTTTTAACCCTTTCCTGCCCAAGGGGTTCCCCATTGACGAGTAAAATCGTCTGGCGTTAGACAGAGTAAAATCTATAAGTGCCAATTGGCACTCACGGGCGGGAAAGGGTTAAGTCGTAAAATGAGAAACAAGTACACTGTGCAAGAACTTATGATAGGACAATACCTTTCTAGAAATCACCTTAAGTTGATGGTGCCAGCGTGGGTGAATAAACTGATTTCTAGTCATCGTTTTTAGTACTGTTGTGGGCACGTCAAGGTATCACAAGGCATGAAAGTGCAAAGCTTAAATGTGTTGAAAGATCAGAGTTAATAGACTTTTTTTCATAATGGAGGACGATTTGATTATTCTTTTATAAGTATGTTAATTTGCCTAACTAACTTCACTTTTAAGTACTAGTAATAGTTCACACTAAAACTGCCCCGACTTGCTGTTAAGAATAATAGTACATGTACATTTTGCATTGCGGTTTACTTATGTTTATACCGTCTGTTGCTTGTAGTAAAACTTTCATTTGCATTCATTTGTCATTCTCACGAGAAGGTGTGAAAACCAAACAACAATCAACTGCAAAAGCCAGAAGAATAAATTCCACGTTTCTTAAAAACAGAATTCATAAAACGAGCAAGCATTCTGAAAATAATATTACATTTTGTATTGCTGTTTACTTATATTTATATCGTTTGTTACTTGTAGGAAAACTTTCATTTGCATTCATTTGTCATTCTCGCGGAAAGGTGAGGAGGGGGGGGGGGGGGGGGGGTGACATTTCCCAAAAAAAATTCCTGCAAGGGAAACTTGTCAAAAAAAAAAATTCCTGCGAGCGGTGATACGTAAAAAAGCAATTCTTTCACAGGAAGTGAGATGCATAGCACTTAAGGTTATTAAAAGTATGGGATAAGGGGGGAAAGGTAACATAAAACAATGCCTAAAGAGAATTGAAATTCTTAATTTGTCCTCAAGTACTTTTAATTGAAAACAGTTGTTTGATATTTCTTCATAAAACAAAACAAATAGTATAAATGGCTTGCTTTTTACACAGTCATCATTTCCACTGTTAGTATATACCACACAAGTGAATAGTGCTTTTCACACGCTCTGATTGGTTAACTCGGAGGTGATTAGCAAGTATTATTCACCTCCGAGCAGCCGGCGCGCGAGATTTTAAAATTTCTGACTGCTTGTCGGTATAATGTCACACATAAAGAAATGTTTTGGTTTGCTAATTATTCAGCTTGTGTGGTATATACTAAAACAATTATTAACCTCTGTGTTGGTGAAAGTGGTGGATATTTACCTTGCCACTTTGCGGCTCGGTAAATATCCAACACTGTTCACCTATAATAATTTAATTTATTAATTTATTGTTAAATATTGCTATCACAAATAATTATACTATAAAATCTCTCTCTTGAAATATAAAATGTATTTCAAAATATTTTTGATAGAACATTAAGTATTATATTTATTATTTATCTATTTATTTTTTATTTACATGTATTCCATTTTCACTGCAATTACAAGAAAAAAGAAAAAGATATACAATATTACAATAATAATATTAATAAAAAAATCTAAGTACATAACAGAGCAGTGGGGAAGACTAGAAGGGAACTGACGAACCATACGTGCTAGTCAACCCATTATGAAAAGAAAATGTCGGTAACAACCATCAAAACAACAAAATGTATTGGATGCATTGAAATGTCTCTGTTTCTAAATATTTGAATAATAACAATCTGTATTATGACTCAACTGTGTACTGGAAATTCCCAACAATAAATAACTGACAGTGTAATTTTGGTTTTAATATGAAATAGTAACAGTACTAAGTCAAAATAACAAAATATACTGGATCAATTGAATTGCTACAGCTTTTTATTACAAACCATTGATATTCTGGCTCAGTTGTGAAATGTAAATTTCCACCAATAAATAACAGTATATTATGAGATGCGAGTGAACATGGCGAAAGAAAAGTTTTGAAGAAACTGTTAACAAGTATCAAGAAAAAGAAGGAAAGAAGAGCAGTGTTGGTGACTGGGAAAATGCCTAAACTGGGTAACAGTTACTACCTGTCACGGCAAGCATGCTACAAGGCAAGTTTGCCGATTTTTTTTTTTCACTGTTCATTGAATTAGACAAATAAGTAAGATTCCTTTGTTCCTTGAGTAGGTCTTTTCAATAATAGATCACAGAAGATGTCAAAATGTCTGCAGTTCATGTGCCAAAACACATTTTTAACATCATCTGTGATTGATTACTGAACAGACACATGACAAACGGGAACTAAGTGGTAAACTATAATACCTGATTCTGAAGTTATATGAATATATGAAAATCATATATCGTATATGATACGTGATTCTCTTAGACATTATATTATGATATATATCTTACGTAAATCGTAGATTAGTTACAAAAGAAGAAATGTGTGGGAAGGAAAAAAAATTTGGGCAAAGCTTGTGCCTCAGGAAAAGAAATCCTGCAGACAAGTGGGCTTAAAAAGAAATTCATGCACCGAAAATGCCCCCCCCCCCTTTTTTCCGGTTATTTCTAATGGTCTGTCCCTAAAATGAGCAAGCATTTTTTCTCAATTTTTCCACACACAAGAAAGTGGACAAATAGATGACAAATCCAAAGTTTTCCTACAAGCAGCAAACGTTATAAAATATAAGTAAACAGCAATACACAATGTATTATTCAACCTACAAACTGACTAACTAGTTCTCTTAAAATGCTGCATGATGGTTTTCAACTTCACAACTGACTTAGGATTCAGCTGGAGGCCTCGAACGTCTAACAAAGCTTAGTTGTTGACTGAGCCTTTCAGTCACTGGAAGTGATTTGTGTCTGACAAAACGTAGTTTTGGAATAGGTTCTATGCCGAGTCTTTCAGTCAATGGAAAAGATTTGGGTGCCCGCTGAGTCTTTCAGCTGCTCTCAGTCGCTGGAAATGACTTGTACTGGATATGTTTCTGTCTCACTACCCTGATTAAACCTCAACAAAAAAGGGGTTTATAAAAATCATTTAATACTACTCTGATTGGCAGGTAACAAAAAAAATATATTAGCAAATCTGAGCAAATAACCTAAAAGCTGCATTAGGGGTCTTATCTAGAGCTCTTGAAAGGTTTGACTTAAAGGAGTGGTGTCACGGATCTTGCAATATACAATGTAAATAGAAATTCTTAGTGTCAGGGTGGGTGGTTAAAAGCCACAGTTAAAGGATGAAAGTATGAATTGAAAATTGAGGAAGTTTCAATTGGCATGGTTAAAATGTCAAAATGAATAAGAGTTTTCAGGTTTCAGTTTTTGCTGTTACTATTACCAACTTCTTTAGCTACAAAATGAATTAAAGTATCATCCAACAAATGTAGTTTGTACATGAAATGTACTGGAAAACTAATTGCTTTTGTTTTCAGAGGGTCAGTAACATTGTTTAAAGTGACAGTGAAATAATGCCAGATGGTGCGAGGGATTCCTCAAAGAATCAATACAGAGTCGCTTCAATATATAAACCATTTTAAGGGATACTGGTATCAAGACAGTGAAACTAAAAGCTACACTGTCTCCGATAATTTAGGCTTCATATAAACTACAAGCAAACTTCCAGTCTAACCAAAATTCAGGAATAGAATAGAAACATTAAAGCTTGCTAGCATTTCAGATAACATGCTGCAACAGCTTCAAAATTCATAGACTACAGGTACCGTAAAAGCTCTATTAAGCCCACCCCCTGGGGGAGGGTAGGCTTATTTAATTTTGGGCTCCTTAACAAAAGGGGGGGGGGGGGGTGGGTGGGACTTAGAGAGGGGTTACTCATTAAACTCGCTGTTTTCACCTTAAAAGAGTTTTTGTACAAAACTCAAACAACTGCAGGAAAACTTAATTATTTAATAAAGAGCAGCAAACAGTAAAGGTAAAGGTAAAATCTTAATTTAAACACGGTATTTCCTTCAGGTTTTACAATATTTAATTAGATAAATCTAACAAACTAACTAACTAAATAAGATTATAAATAACTACTGGAATAAAAAACATGATAAAAAAATACCCTGCTTTACAAGGAAGCCGTGTATAAACGCAATATAAGAAATTTATATTGTGTGTATTTGTGTAAAAACAAACCAACTGGGCCACATGATGTAGATTACTTAAAGGGGCAGTGTCACGCTATTGTACCATCACTTTAAAAAGCTTAAAACTGCCAATGCATCAGTGGAAACCTTAAAATAATGGTCTAGTTTTGCTGCCAAAGACTGTAGTACTGCATTGACACCATAAACTTCTGTATTTCATGTAAGATGACGAGGATGGAAATGGATTGAAATTTGAAAAAACTTGCCAGTTTTTTCAAAATTTCAAGCTACGCATTGGAAAATCACCAAAAAAATTATTATGGTTAGCTCTTCCTGCTAAAGTTTTATTGGAATTCATCTTGCTGATTCTGTAGGAGCATTTTTTGCACGATAACAGGTAAAAGGCAGTAATTTTGGCAGAATTGAACCAAAAACAGCAAAAATCCCGGTGACAGTGCTCCTTTAAGAGGGAATAGGAGAACTAATTATAAAATCTCATGTTCCGGAGGGGGGGCTTATTAGAGAGAGGGGTAAAAGAGATGGGGGGCTAAATAGAGCTTTTACGGTATGTAGACCATGAGTAGTCCGTTATTTGTTTCCCAGGTATAGTTCACCCCCCCCCCCCCCCGGAAGTGGCGAGTGTGTCACTGATGTTTTTACCACATTTTGACGTCTTCTGTGATTTATTACTGAACAGACGCACGGCAACATGGAATCTATTTGCTTTATATAATAAAGAAACAAATAGCAAACGAAAAAACTTGTTTATTTTCACATTTCTGGAAAAATGGTTGCAGTGATGACGTAATCTGTGCATCTGTCCTCTAATAGATCATAGCCAAGAACCAATCACAACGCGCGAACTATTCACCTTATGATATAAACTATAATATAGTACTGTAAGAAATTTGTATACATACGCGCGGAATACAATGATGCCTCCTCGGGTTTTGGCCTCTGGGCCAAAACCCTGTAGGAGCAATAAAGGTTATATTGAATATTGCACGTGCTAACGAGGTAGAAAGGCGAATTATCAAAGAAGTAAAAGAATAATTTGTCGGGCGCCATTATCAAGAGAAAAACATTTTTTTGTGCCATAATCAACAGGTCTATTGCCTCGCATGCAAAAGGGTTGAATGCACCCAAGGCTGTTGGCACGCTATATTTTGCTGTCAGTTAATTTGTCATAGGTAGATGGCAAGATGTTAATGTAAACGGATTCTCTAAAGAGAGTTGGTTTTAATGGATACATTTTTCTAAACATTGCTCCCCTACAAATGAGCCAATAAACTGCTGTGTGTAGCAATAGCGTTGTGATGCTGGTGTGAAGAATTTTAACGTATAATTATTTGTTTTAGGTCTAGATCCACAAAAGGCCTTCCTCCAAGCACAGAAAGCCATTGACCACGTTCGCTCTGATCTTAACGACCAATGGGATTTCCACGGACTCTACTCGGGGCCTGGTTACGGATTGGATGGCCTCCCATGGCCACCTCGCACTACGCTTTTCACATGGTTCTTTGCATATCCCTTTTGCTGTTTCGGGCCAATACTTTCGGCGCCAAATGCGACATTATTATTTAACCCAAGTTTTCTTGTCCATACAAGCTTCCTTTCTACACACCTTTCGCCACAGGGACTTTACAGTGTGCTATTATCCAAATCGACAGCCGAGATACAATGAAGTTCGAAATCGTGTCCACCTCGGGCGATTTGTCTCTCCAATACCTCGCGGTCAGCGGCGTTCGGTATCCCACTCCAGTTGACACTCCTGGAAGGCAAACTGGTCTCGTGGGATTAACAGTTATTGCTTCGGGAAATGCCGTTTCGACACCATCTGCGATTAATCAATTTTGAAAGAATTTTGTTGCTAATAAGTTCTTTGAGGCCATTTTTTTATAAAGAAAACATTGAGAGTTTATAGTTTATTCTTGTTTGCACTATTACAAACATTTCTACATTTAAGTACATACATGGGTAGAGAGATAAGTCAGCAAACCAAATTACACAAGTGATGAAAAGCAAATGTGCGTAGTGACCAAAGAAAGAAAGAAAGAAAAAGAAAGAATGTATTAATCTGGCGGTAAGTTTTTTCTTTTCCGCTAGCTTTTTGCAAAATGCCAAATAATTTAAATTTGTCAATTATGTTCACCTTGATGCTTAAAAGGGCTATGTCACGAGTTTATGGTATCAGCAGCCAAAAGTGAACCTATAAATACGGATGGCCGGGTTGGGAACGGATTGCGACTTGATAAAACGCGGGCCGCTCTTGTTCAAGTTTGAGTCTTCATGTATAATAACAAACGTTATAAAACGATTACGCTTTGTTCTGCTTTCACGAATCAACCTTTTGTTTTTCCGTTTGAAAGGTGAGAGCAATTACCGTAGAAGCTCTATTAACCCCGCGGGGGCTTATTTAATTTCAGGCCTCATTGCCGGGGGCTTATTAGAGAGGGGGGCTTATTTCAAATCTTAAACATGCCGTTTCGTCTTAAAGTAGTTTTTTGTGTAAAACTCAACTGCAGTGAAACTTAAGTATTTGATAGTTGATACAGAGCAGCAAACAGAATTATGTGTTTGAGTGTGTATTTGTTTGAAAACAAACCAACTGGGCCACATGAAGTGAATTTCGTAAGAGGGAATAGGAGGGACTAATAACAAAATCTCATGTCCCAAAATAGGGGGCTTATTACAAAAACCGACTTCCAAACGGGAGGCTTATTAGAGAGGTGGTTAATAGAGACGGCGGGCTTAATAGAGCTTTTTACGGTAGTGCATGGAAAAGCTCTTAGTCTTGATTTAACCCAAATTGTGACCCAAAGACAGAAAAGACACCCTTAACATAGCCCCTTTGACGTTCCAGTAGAGTTTGGGACTTAAGATTTAAGCACGAGTTTGAAGAGTGTAACTGATGAATTATGTACCATTATTACACTCCTTATATACTACATCATCACAATTCATGTTGCCGTTACTGTTCTCCCTTTTTATTGTGACTTAAATTGGGATGATGTGTTGACGTATGTCGATTAGTCTTTTCTACTGGTGATGGGAGGCGACATTATATTAAAGTGTTCTAAAAAGCCAATAAATCATTGTTAGAAATATCGAGACATTGCATCTTTGGGGATCATTTACGGTATTTTCAAGACATGCATGTATGATTGCATGCGTGCTTTCATGTATGTATGGTCAAGGAAGAATTTAGACGCTGATCACTATTGTTAGTTATGTGCTGAAGATTTAGCTGATTTCAGAAAAGTAAGATTGGGAATAACAGTGCTAAAAGGGAATCCTCTGCGCGTCGTCCTCCAAATACTTGAAAAAAGATGTGACGGACTATTGATCATTCACTGAAGTGTCATTTCTGCTTTTATAAAGCTTCCTTGGCCTTCGCTATTCGACATTCACTTTATGTCACACAACAAGATATTACGTAAGCAAAGGAGTCACGCATCGTCTGTCACGATGAAATCCTTCTTCAAAATAAATGTTTGATCAAAATTGAATTACGGTCGACGCGAACTACATTCTAAGCAACTGAACCAAGTATAGGCTACCTATAGCCTCTTCTGTTGTCAAGAAATTGAATTATCACCACTTGATTAACTCTTCTTTTAATGTTTCGTTCAAATAATCGTTCGAACGATAAGTTTACAGAATTGTCCATCAGTACTGTGCCATCCACATCCAAATAATCCTGAAATAAAGTCAGGATTTTCCTGACCGTAGACTGAAAATTAGATGAGAACAAAACGCTCCTGATGAGAACCGTCAAATTTTCATATGCATTTAAGAACAATAGACACGAGTGCAACCCAAGTTTGGCCCACCCCATTATTTACGTAACCCACACCTCATAAAAAATCGATGCAACGCAACCATCAAAACGAAATTCACCCCTTCCGCAAAATCATGCCAGGCCCTCCCCACCGACAACGACGACCAAACGTATTGTCTTCGTTTCCGGTTAAAGATTGTGACAGATTGGATGAAAAAATGCACCAAAGTGCAGTAAGGCGGGGATATTTGTTAAAAAAAATTCGAGTTGAGACATTTTCATTTTAAAAATATGACCCTAAATCGTAGCCTGCGTCGCAGACAGTGCAAACTACCGGACTATATCTAGGTTTAGAGTGACAAGTCCGGCCACGAGCCCATCACCAGGAGCTTGCAACTGCCCTATATTACTGTCACGGCGTTTTCACAGACCAATTTATTTTTAGATTGAATTTCCCGCCAATATCAGACTCCCGCAGGAGTTCAGTGACCAATCACAAGTCGCTGCACGTAACCCACACCTCATAAAAAATCGATGCAACGCAGCCATCAAAACAAAATTCACCCCTTCCGCAAAATCATGCCAGGCCCTCCCCACCGACAACGATGGCAACGATGACCAAACGTATTGTCTTCGTTTCCGGTTAAAGATTGTGACAGATTGGATGAAAAAATGCACCAAAGTGCAGTAAGGCGGGGATATTTGTTAAAAAATTCGAGTTGAGATATTTTCATTTTAAAAATATGACCCTAAATCGTAGCCTGCGTCGCAGACAGTGCAAACTACCGGACTATGACAAGTCCGGCCAGGAGCCCATCACCACTAATGGGCCCCTGGTCCGGCTGCACCGCAGGCTACCTAAATCGCTTTTATCCGATAGATTTAATGACCCGGATGGAAGACTGGGAAATTGATTCCGTATGCGGGAGTCCGTAGGAAAAAATGTCCCAAGGGGCTCTTCTCTTAGCTCTTACTGAAACAAGAAACGAGGAACGAGCTGCGAGGAAACAGAGGCTGAAACCCGGGGCGGGGGGTACTTCCAGAAAATTTGGGTGGGGATGTGCGGCCCGTTTCCTGAAACCCTTACCCTATTTCAGACCAAAATCTGCGATTTTCCCTACCCTATTTCAGACCTGACCAAAAATTTGATACCCCATATATTGGCCATGTTCTCAACGAGTAAGGGTCTGAGAACGAATCCAAACTTCATTGAAAATCAATGGCATTGAACTAAATCGATTCTCATATGAAAGAGTATCTCAAAATAAGTACTTTCAGCAAGTTTGACCATGTTTGGTCGAAAAGTCGCCAGTTGACATGCATTTAGATTTTTTAAAAATCCCATACAAATGTCTCTATTAATATTTAATTTTGGAAAGCGTGTCCCTCCAAACCATATACAAAGTCTCTAATTTCACAATTTTCAAAAGCTTTTGTTGCAGCTCCAATTCAACTGAACAACCTCAAAGTTTGTAAGGTGACCACTTTTGAGCTGCTCTTTCATGCAGCGTAAACAATTCTTTTCCAATCGATAAATTTTAAAACTCATTCCCAGGCCCTCACTCGTTTAGAACATGGCCAATTTCAGACCTATTTCACGTACAGGGGTGGCGTAAACACAATTAAAAGACAAAAAGAAGGGCTTTTGTTGATGGTCTTATTGCCTAATAATGAAGAAATAGCCTCTTCGAAAAAACATATTCAAGTTAAGACCAGAGTGCATAAACCATACCCTATTTCAGAGCAAAATGGTCAAAATCGATACCCTATTTCAGACCAAAACGGTTAAAAAACCATACCCTTTGGGCCCCACATACCTATATAGCCTAAATAAGGGAGTACCCCCTGGCCCGGGGAGGGGGGGGGGTGGCTGAAATTAGCAGCATTCCCGTACGAATGCTAGGTTCCAATAACAGTGTCGACATCAGACAGAGGTCCAACGAACAGCCACATTGTCACACATCAAAACAAACAAATCGGGAGAATGCTCCTCTTGAAAGTCTCAATTTTCCACAACCGGTGGGCAAAAACAGCTCTTCCTTCTAGTAAATAATTCAACGCCCTTTCTTGCTCTCGTACATGTAGAGATCATGTATAATTAAGCCTGTTGTCTTTGACCAATCAGAAGGTTGCGTACCCAAACGAACGCGCCGAATTCTGACCTGGCCGGCGTGCTCGCTTCTCTCGTCCCCTCGCCGGCTGAACTAGCAACGTCGCCGCTCTTGACCGAGTCAAGCTAGACCGCCTGCTCGCAGGCTCACTTGGCGCGAGAAAGAAGCTCGTCAAAACCTCGATACCTTCTGGATCTGCTTACAACTGGATCTTTCTGAACGGCAATGGCTCTCCCACAACCTGGATTCGCACGGTTTTAATCGCATGAAACAAAATTGAAAATCCAGATGAAAATCATTTACATTTGAACAATTACGAGCAACCAGTATTTATAAGCATCGAGCCTGTTCGCATGCTCCCCCAGAAAAATTTGAAATTTAGGGTCTCTGAAACGCAATTTCCAGCGTTTTGAAGGACCATATTCAACTGATAATGACTGACGCCGTAAACGCAACAGTTAGTTATTTCTTTTATGGATCTTTCATCTAAGTGCATTAGTGTTTTCGTTAACGCTACATCAATACAGTATTAAAAAAACAGCAAAATTGTGACGGCATCGTTGTAAGTCACACAGCAGTATGCATGGGGAGCGTACTTTTGAAAAATGCCACGATAATGAATTTTTTTACCCCTAATTTTATACTTATATCTTTCCATGTAACGTCTTATCAACTTTTTTTTTGTATTTTTTGACATTTTTTATTTCATGTTCATAGTTTCTTACACATACTGACTCACTATACATACTTACGGATACATATACACATATGATGCACATGGGACCTTTTTGAAGATATTGCACACATTCTTATTTAGGATTATAACGACAAGCGCAGTACGAAATTATAATTGCATCAATTTTCAATATACTTGCAATATACTATCATTTCAAGTTGGTGAATCATCTTAATCTTAATGTTTAATTTTGTAATGGATGGTTTTGTCTTTTTACATCTGCAAGAAAATATATGTATTTTTGCAATCAACAAAATATGGTTTACAAACAACTGAGTCTTCTTTACAATTCACCAAAACATTATGTCTTTATTAGAAAGAGTCCAATTTCGATATCCTGGTTGCCCATCCATTTTATAACTTCTGCCCAGAATTTCTTGGTGTAAGGGAAAGTTACAAAGACATGTTCGAGAGATTCTTCTGCTTCGCCGCAAAAAAGGCAAGCTGGGGATGAAAGTTTACCAATTTTGATAAGGAGGACATTCGTGGCAAGACATCTATGGAGAAGATTATATTGAAATTCGCGCGATTTTGTGGCCGTGTGAAAAAACAGGTTACCTTGCGATTGTGTCCTCCAGTGTCTTCAACTTCAACGCTGGAATATGTTTCTTGAAGAAAAACGATGTCATGTTTCCGCTCGTTTAGCCATGAAGAGCGTTATTCTTTTCTTTCAGACTATTCCTTCTCAAATCAAAAAAATAGTTTGTTATTCTACTAGCCATGCAAAATATTCTTTGCACTGAAAACTGAAAGTAAATAAGAAAAGATGAAGTGACTTGTAATTTTGTAAAGAGGTTCCTCGCAGTGCAAACATGCACACTTAACACTAAACACGTGCAGCCCATGGGATTTGGAACTTTACCTGCTCCTAAATTCAAAGCGAAAGGGAAAAACGTTCCTATAGCGTCCATAATGTTTTAACTTTAAAATAGTTTAAGATGTCCATCGGATTCCTTCTTGTCAAATGACGCTAATTTTCCTTTCTTCTCTGCCTTTTTTAATTTTGGTACCACCCAAGAGGAGCTAAAAAAGGCTTTATCATAGGAGAAGCTCTAAGACTTCTCATCTCAGGACAGGAAGCTAGCTCTCCAACAAAAATATAATGAACACAAACGATCACGAATCTCGCCGTTGTTTTAATTATCTTGAAAACTGGCATTTGACAGACCAACAACAATTGCTCCTCTTATCATATCAAAACTCTATAAAACGGCTAAAACGGGCGCTCTTAAGGTCTTTCAACCCAATTTTACACCTAGATTCACTATTCGCAGTGTTTCTGTCATCAATAATGGATCGTGCTAGGAATTTTAAAATAAGGTTGCATCGCAGTAACATATAGGAAAAACATATTTCAAATTAGCCAGTTTAATCAGATAAACAACGCCCTCTGGCTGACCAAATAATTTTTTTTCAGCTTTCAGCTGTACGCATGTGCGTACGTGCGTATGTGGACACCACGCCCTTGAGTTCTGCTAAACATTCAAATCAAACATAAATTCAAAATATGCAACTACGAGGAAAAACAAACAACATTTTATCCAGTGACAATACCTCAAAGAGAAGCAAAAGACTGAAGTATATTTCTCTGGATTGAGCTGCTTCCTTTTCGGTGCGCAATCTTTTTGCAGCGATTTAGAGATAATCGAGTAGCACTGCCGTCAATCGTATCGCGAATTTAGCGTCTGTCGGATTATGCTAGTAAAATCTCGGGCGTCACCCATCTAACCAGGATATCATGAATATTATACCTAAAATTATGCTTGGCTGGGGGTATAATCCTCCTAATTATATCGGACTAAAATGGCACTTAAATAGACAATCCTAAACAGTCTTTTATATTATCTTTGAAAAAATTTTTAGACACAAGTACTAATTATTTAAACATTCAGTGAGCGAAAGTTGCTAAACTCTAACAGCATTGAAAAGTGATGAGCCCTATCCCGAACCTAGGCCTCGTTAACCTGTTTTGGCCTTCGACCATGGCAAAATGCACTGGGTACGAGTCTAGGGTACCCAGTTTCTGAAATATCCCGGAGCTTCTATCAACTTTGTAGAGTCGAGTTGCTAGAAAATAGAATAAAGTTTCAGAACTGTAATATAACAGAATGATGCTGCAAACTATGAGTATTATGCCGCGTTATGCCTGATGCTAAAGGTGTAGTTATGTGCCAGAAATTATGCCGGCATAATCCGTAATTAACCTCATCATGATCTGGCTGTAACCTCATCACGGCAGGTTAAGAATTTCCTATCACAGTACATGTATCCAGGTCAGGAAGAAGAAAGACAGGGAGGACAGAGAAAGGGTCGTTCAGGACTTTTGGGTGTGCCCTTTTACTGTGACTTTTTTCATCATAAAACGACATCAAAGCTCGAGGCTAGTGTTGCATTTTAAAGCAATTTAAAGGTGTTGGGACCATCTTTAAAATAATGAATTCAGGCGGTGTAAACTTTGTTAGCCTTGCGCATACTGGGAGGGTTAAAAAGGCAATCCTTTAGTGCAAAGCGTCTATGTGAAATAAACGCTTGGGTTTGGGTAAAATGTTATCGGACATGAAATGGCAAAATGACCAAAAACTATTTCTGGTCAGCGTAATTTGGAATTGCAGGTTTGTGGAGCGAACTACTCAGATTTAATAGAGGCCATTCACTACGAAAAACCCCTTTGTATGTGCTTTAAACGTCCCACTCATGGCAAATAAAATGCTTAGTACCAGGTTTATCATAGCCTCCAACAAAGACGTCTATGGACTCGTCAAGCGTAAGAGACGTAAGAGGCTAGGTTTATCAAACTGAACATCGGTGACACAAAACTGACTGAACTGATTGCTTTTGCTTTTGCGAAGACAAAAGTTAGCAACTTCAACCAAGAAATACCCTGAGAGCAGAGTCTCGTTCGATCTGCACTGTGTATGTATGTATGTTGCATGAAAACCTATTATTCCGCGCATTCCTACGCTATCATTCCGGTAGTCAAATTGCGCGTGACATAAGCTCATGTCAGTTAAGTGGATTACAGCAAGATTATACCCTGGATGGTGTTATATTACTCTAGCGTTCCGATAAAAGAAAGACTGGCTGCTTCATGACCCGAGTAGCAACGCATAGAATCCACTGAAGCCATGAACACGGTGAAAGTATCGGTGTTGGTTGCTTCCATTGTTTACCTAGCAGTGCTAGTGTTAGCAGGTAAGGCTAAACGCATTATGCTTTTCAGATACGTTTCTGATTTTATAACTTCCTGTTTAGTTAAAAGTCAGATGACTTGGAAAGATATCGCGAAGACCACCATACCTCGGCTCTCGTGAACTGAAATAACGGTTCTCTACGACTTACCCTTGTTTCGTACTGCGACAGTGGATTTCTAAAATTGATAATAAAACTATCGCTACAAGGTTTCTGTGCTATCCAGAACAATCAAGGGCAAATCGTATTCGTACATGTTTCTGATGTGAAATACAGTAAATAAAAATCTTGGACGCAGGCAAAACGTGTCCCGAGTCTGCTAGCCTGCATACAGGCTCTTCGGCTTAGCATTTGACCGAGCGCCAACCTCTCTGAATTGCCCAAATGAAGAGCCTGTAATCTCTCTGAATCGGCCAAATGAAGAGCCTGTAATCTCTCTGAATCGGCCAAATGAAGAGCCTGTATGCAGACTAACTTGTAACCTCTCGACGCAACTGGAGTACGCCGCTATCGATACCGGTATCGATCTCATCAACGCGGGAGTATGTAGCTCAAGATTTTCGTCATTCGTACTCTTTGAAGCGGTGCAAAAAGTGAGCAACAAGAGATAATAATTTCTGGGAGGAGTTTTAAATCGTCCAAACACAAGGTCAAAGCGTTAGAGGTGTGGTTCTCAGTCGACCTGGAAAAGACAGCGCTTGTCGTTGCATCTCGTTGTACTTGCAGAGGTATTTTATGTGCATTCGCCAAAATAGAACGCCCTCCTTCGAATAAGCAGCCCCCCCCCCCCCCCCTTTTGGACGAAATTTTCAAATAAGCGCGGATAATACGGTGTAACGAAAAGCTAGACAAAATTCAGAATATAATAAAGTTGCTTGAAATAACGCCGATTCGCTCTCATTGGGAAAGTAGCAGTCTTATAGAGCCTTGTTGCATCTCAGTCAAGGCTTGTTTACGTTCCATCACCTTTGCCTTCAAGCGGGGGAAATCGCATGGGCCCGAGGGCAATTTAGGATTAATTTCACGCGTATTTTCAAAATTTTGTACAAGTGAAGTCAATCATTAATTACACTAGGGAACAGAGCGATTACTTGTTTATCAAATAAAGGGCACAAATTGTTGTTCAAAGAAAAAAACGTCCAAAGTCTCGCTGTCGCGTAAACCTTTTGGAAATAAATATAGCCGCTTGTATCAAATAACCACAGAAGCAACTAGTTTATGTTCAGAAACGGAAGAGCTGGCTCTCGTAGTGAAATAAGAATACTATAGCATCTGCAGTTCACAAATAAAACATCTAAAACAGTTCAATTTTATTTACCTGAGTTTGCGAAGCTTTGACCGTGTAAAAATACTACATCGATGAACGTCGTAAAAAAAGTTTTCGAGCGGGCTTCAACGACTTCTTGAACCTGACATTGTCCTTTCTCCTGTGAAAACGTAGAACCAAGAACATTTACGCTCTTTCCAGGCGGATAATGAGGCCCCTGATGCTAATAAAGTGACCGATTCAAAACGAAGAAATGAACTTTGGTCTCGACCGCCATAAATGTATATTCCCGGCCAAAATTACTGGTTCTTTTAGAAAAAGCGACATTCATGGAAAAATCCGTTTTATTTCGATATCGAGTTAAACAAATCAGGCGGTACAATAGCTATTACAATTAATAGAAAGACACTAGCAGGACTCTAAAAGTTGCTGTTCCTTTTTTAAGTTATGGCATAACTCTTTATTTAGAATTATTAACCGCCCCGCCTTCTATCTAGTGTGATTTCATAACGGTATTGCAAACGAAAATCATTTGCAAAATGATTCGCACAATTTCTTTCCTTTACTGAACTTAAGAACAAGCACAAACTCGGTGCTTGCCCGCCTAAGTATTATGGCCTTTTGTTTTCAGTCAAAATTCTCTGGAATACACCAAAATAACTGTCTCCCAAATGGTACGGAAGACGGTATGAAAGTCTTTCAGTGAATCTGTACTGAAAATCTGCAGGAGAAACCCAGTCACATATGGCAAACCTTTTTAATTCGTAAAAAGGGTATGATCGATTCCGACTCAAAGCCAACAAAAATCGCGAAGCGCCGATTGCAACATAAGAAACGATGAACATGTTAAATGGCACGAAACCAGCAGCTAGCCTCTAAGTGTACGAAAGTAGAAGAATCATTGATCATCGTTGAGTTCCAGTTCAGACTTATGCATAGATGAATTACAACTAATCAATTTTTGAACAAAATTGACTATATGAAAGGCGACCCAAACAGCTCTTCCTGCGGAGAAGAACCAGAGAAAGTACAACATCTCTTCTGGTCCTGCATCAAAGTGGTCTCCGTTTTGAACTCCACAAACGCACAACGTTCTCTAGATATCCCACATTATTATTGAAAATTATAAAATGAATGTTACTGTCGCACTAGGAATAACACCGGACTCTTAAAAATAACCATCACCAGATCAACTTTCGTTGCCTTTTAGCTAGACATTATATCTGGATATGCGATAAACAAGGAAACTAAACCTAAATTAGAAAGCTCTTTACTACACCTGAAATCTATTTAAGATATGGAGGTGAAAACAAGTGACAATCCTCCTAGGGAGTGGAAACTTCTACGCACTTTATT
>JAEMWC010000528.1:130000-167500 GCA_016490735.1 Pachyseris speciosa
ACTTTGTCAGCGCATGTGTGTTCATGTTTTTATCACCGAATTGTCGAATGTAATTGTCGCGCGCAACAGTTGCTACAGATAGCTTTCCGAACAAGATAGTTGATCCCCAAACTGAAGGAGGCACCCGTTTTTTGGAAGTTCTTGCCTTAGGCAGCCTAAGGCACATCCCTGAGAAAAACGATGACGCTTTGAGTTGAAATCACGAAACTGGACCTTTAGAAAGAAAGGGGCCACAGGCCATAAGAGCCTGTGTAGTCAATTTCACTAGTTACCATTACAGATCGTTGGACGTGCTTTCTGTTTTGCAGGTTTTTAAATCTTGGACATAATCCAAAGTTATCGGGAAAAACTATCTTGGACATTGATCTAAACTTTAAAACATTTCGGAAACATACTTAACGTGACCAAACTTAATTATGGTGGGTTTACGTAAGACAGTTCACAATAGGACCATCTGTAACAAACCAATCTCCTCTGTGTTTAGGCACCGGATCGTTTGAGCTGCGTGCGGATGGCTCTTTCCATGAATGGACAATTGAGAACCAGTCTCCTGCAGGCTCGGCCAAACTGAACTATGTAGCTTTGGATTTAGCCGTGTTCGGTGTCCGTGTGCAGAGTGCGACCTCAAGCGTGGCAAAATTGTTGCGCACCCACCCGCCCACGGGATACCCAGGTAAGTGACCGACCTTTGCGACAACAAAAATCCGCGACGAATAACGTACGGGAAGTCGAGTTAACCTTTCAGCATTACTCTTATTTTTATTTAGAATATTAAAACCATGTGTTGAATTACAATTATTCCGCGTACATGTGTTAGATACTAAAACATCTTTTCTGACAAGAATGCTTAATGAAGCGACTAAAGCAAAGACCTATACTAAAGAAAAAACAAACAAACAAACAAACACAAAACAGCAGTTAATATTAATGCTAATATCTGACACCTTAATCGCTTTCACTTAGGATATTCCTGAGCGAGTTTAATTTTCTTTTCAATAATGTTAGATTTTATATCCAATCTGTGGAATTGTTCAAAGCAAACGGCTTGTACAACCCTGAAGGGTTGTCGACTTAATCACCCATAAATAAAAGCTATCAGACTGACCCTTTTCTCTTTTAACAGGTGTCAGCTCTATGGGGTATTCTGGCTCGTACCCAGTCTCCAAATTATCCATCAACGACCAAGAGTTTGGTGACGTCGGTCTAGAGCTCTTTGCTTTCTCGGCTTTAAAACCACGTGATTCCAAAACATCCGCCACCCCAGCCATTGCTTTTGCGCTACGCATCAAAAATCCCAGCAAGAATCCTATTGAAGTCTCTTTTATTCTTAACCTTCCGTTGAGCATTCAGCCCGACACAGAAAGACTTGGGAAGCCATATAAGAACTTCACAAGTGTAAATGATACGGTTAGATGTCAAATTTTATGTATTGGTGATCAGAATTGTATGTCATGGCAACTGGAAGCAGCCAACCACACATGCCTGTTATTTGATGAAGTACCTCTTCACGCCTGGCATCCCGGGTCTACTTCCGGTCAAAAAAGCTGGTGGAACAGTTATCGCACCATGCTGACACTCAACAAGTTTGGTGATTACCCTCAAAGCGGTAACACATCAATTGTCACTGAAGAGGGAGCCAGTGCCACCTTCATGCTCAGTGACAGCTTTGCAAACATTTGGAAGCAATTTGACAACCATGGTTACCTGGTCTCAGGATCCAACCCGTATGGAATCGCCGCTTTTTATGGGGCTGCATGCGTCAACTCAACTGTAGAACCTGGTAAGGAGCAAACACTCACAATGGTGCTGGGCTGGTATTATCCGAATAGAGATTTCACAGGTTTGTGATTTATTTGATTGTCTAGACAATAGTAGCTTCGGGTCGTCAGTCGGGTGACAGATAAAGGGAAGCTATTTCTGATTCAGGCCCCGTCCTCACCAATGCGTTTTCAAAAGTATTCGTTTCGGTGTCATTGAAAACGAAATCGATTGATCCGCGTCCACACTAACGTTTTCGCAGCTTTTCAACTGTCCATACTAAAACGATCGAAAACGCTGAATGACACGGTGTGACGTAGGTTAAACGATATGTGCATGCCTCGGTACAACTCAAGTGGTACGGATGACGTAAGCGTTTTCATTTCCATGCGTTTTCGACGGTCCACACAAAAATGATATGCATGCGCTTCCATTTGGATCCACTTTCGAGAGCGTTTTCAAATTGATGCGTTTTCGATGAAAACGCTGAGCCTTTTAGTGTGGACGGAAGGCATAAACGCATCGAAGTGTATGCGTTTTCAAACGAAAACACATTAGTATGGAGGGGACCTCAGTTCTGATTGTGATCCTCTCTTTACCTAATAAGGTTTTTTTATCAAAAGAGATTTGCTAAAGCAAAGACATGCAAAAATTAATGAACGATTTAATGCTGGACGTTTCGGAGTCGTCATGTCGCTATCTAAATTAGTATGTAAATTTCAACTCTAGTCCGCTTAAATATACACTTTCTTATACTTTATTTCCCTTGATAATGGCTTCATGGCGACTCCGAAACGTCAAGCATTAAATATCTCATTAATAAAGCTTTGCCCTTTAAAAAGATAAGATAGCAATAATTATTTGCGAAAAAGATGTGTGATATTTCTATTACACTTTGTAAGATATCATGGCAAGATTGACATTTGGAATCTGTCCTGCATTTTACTAGTTTGCAAAGTTTCTTGGAAAAAAAATGACAGTTGAACCTGGCCATTGCGAACTCTGGCGGGAAAAGAAAAATAGTTGGAAATAGCGGGGTTCGAAATATCTGGGTCAGCATGAAATACTGACGAAAATCACACTTTATACTGGTTATTATGAAGTCAACGTGATGGTGAATCGGAGAAAAGCTGAGGACGAAATTCAGTAGAGTACAAGATTAAAGTGCAATGGAAAGCCTAAATATTACTCTTCCAGTTAAATTCTATCGCGATCTTACTTACGATGTTTATTTTTCACCTCTAACAATGGAGTTTGAAATTTAAACGGGGTTCATTTTAGGCCAAGGGAAACATAAGGAAGTTTCAAATAGCCGATAGTGAATATCACAAAATCAGGGCTGATACTACTCGTCAGCGACACCACGCTGACGAGTCCCAAAAAGGACGAAACAGCTGTCCGTGGCTGCAATCCTACTTTATCGAGTTTCGGTCGTGTTGGTGTCTCGCAAAGTCAATTTTTTTCACGTAGTATCAGCCCTAATTTTGTGATAGTCAGGTTTATTTTCTGACTGATTAGATCTCTTGTCGATCCTACGTTAACCAGCAGCATTATCGTTGGCGGTCCTTTGCTGATTACTTTTACTTCGATAGCGAGTGACTGGAAAAAAAAAACGAAAAAAAACAAAAAAAAAAACAAGGGCAAATCCAAGGGAAATGGGTTTGAGTAAGAAATAATGGGGAATTCGAAATAACTGAGTTCAAATTAGCGGGATTCTACTGTACTTCTATTACAATCTGGAAACAATATTGTTACAAATTAAACCTCAGTGAAATTAATCTATCTTGGATTTGTTCTTTATTCAGGAGAGATTGTTGGCAATTATTACAGCAACCTCTTTAAATCCAGTGAGGACACAGCTCTGTACTTCTCACGTGACCTACCCGCCACTTTGCAGGCCATTTCCGCGTGGCACGCTTCAATGCTGCTTGACACCAGTGATGACTCGGTCCAGACGCTACCGGTGTGGTTACAGGATGTGCTGGTGAATGGGTTAAGTTTCTGGCGCAGTGGAATGTATTTACGCGACGGCAGATGGCGTCAATACGAAGCCTTAGACTGTATTGATATTGACTCTGTACACAACGATTTCCAGCGAGAGATTCCATATGTTTTGTTTTATCCTGATTTGGTTGAGAATGTCATGCGAGCTTGGGCCAAGTTCCAGAGCGACGACGGGCACATCCGAGAAACATTAACTGGTGGATGTAGTGGTGCCACAGCAAAAATGGACAGGTGGGTGTGTTGTTTAAATTTCACGTATAAATTGCGAGTGTAAGCTATTGTGTAGTTCATAAGTCATTGGGATACTTGTCGAATTAGTGCTTTTGGCATCTTTCTTGTATTCCTTCTTTTCCCAAGGCAATTTTGGACTTGTCCCGCTTTGAGAGAACATCAAAACTAATCGCTTTTTATAATTTTATTCATTTATTATCATAATGTACTTTGCTTCTTAGTATTGAAAAGCCCCCGCGGAATGCTAATAAAGTATTTATGTATGTATGTATGTATGTAGGTAGGTAGGTAGGTAGGTAGGTATGTATGTACGTATGTATGTAAACGTTACAAAGGGGAGAAACGGGTATTTCCCTATAACGCATGACCTGCAACGATTCCAGTGTAAATCGCGCCCTTGTTTTCGCTTCTACCCTGAATTTATTGCAGACCATGTAATTTATGGAAATTTATAAGCGTTGTGCATGAATGGGATGATGACCTTTCCTACATTAACGGGAAACAGAATGGGCACCAGAGGACGCGGAAATTGGCGTTGCAGGCGAATTGTTGAGCGACAACTAATTCTTAGTATAATCAACAGAGTTAAGAAGGTAGACTGGTCACTGTAAAAAGATTGAAGACCTCCGCCCGAGCGTTAGCTAATTGGTCGGATTTTTCCTCTCCACGTGCGCTAAATTTCCAAATATGACCCCTGATTCCTGCCCAGGCGACAAGACATTTAAGGGGAGCGTAAACTTTTAAAACCTCTAAGTTGTTTCTAGCAATGCGTTAATATCGGGTACTTATATGCTACTCTTGTTTACATAGTCCCCCGCTGGGTGGGCGGATCATGGGTGACGTCACTACGGTATTCATAACAGAAACGTACCACATTTACCAGTGGACCAATAACAGCGAGTTCTTGAAAGACATGTGGCCGCACGTGGTGAGGGCAGTTTATTGGCTGATTGAGGGTGGCACGAAAGGAACTGGCTTACCTTACAGACAGCAGTGCACTTACGATTTGCTTCGGCTCGATGTATACGATCATACTACATTCAACAGTTTAATGTATTTACTGGCTCTGCGTGTGACGCAAGAGTTGAGCAAGATTATGGGCGACATGGATTTACTGAAGGTAGTCAACATTTCACTGGAAATCGCGCATGATCGAATCTCGGAGGAACTTTGGAGTGAAAAGGACGGCTACTATCACGCTTGGTGGGATTACAAGCTTGGCTCTCCCTCGTGGCTCATGAGTGATTCACTTTATGCACAGGTGTGGGCCTACACTCTGGGGTTGGGACACCTTGACGACCCTGACAGGTGCTGATTTTACTTTTGGGTGATGATGACCATACTTTATTCCGAGTGATAGCCAGGGGGCGGGGTTGTTCGAAAAAAATTGCAAATTTCGGTATAGTTATTTTAAAGTATGCCAAATGGTGTCTCGTCTCGAATGCCTAAAGACTCATTGAGAATCTTGCAGTTTTTTGCTTGAGTTTTAGGAGGGCAATAATTGGCTCTAGTCACGAGGAAATTCAAACTTCTCTTGCCTCGTGGACTTTGTTAATGCTTCGAACGGTGTCTTATCTGTTTGTGTTGCACGTAAGGGACAGTTTTTAGCTGCTGGAAATACTCTTAACACCGCACTGATACGAACGCTGTTGCTGAGTTTGAGGAACTATGTCCTAGTTTGACCAGAATAAAAGGGAACAAAATTTTAGGATCTGCACTGGATAACTTTTGCCGAGTAAAACTGTGCAAGCCAAAGACACGTTGAACAAATAAGTATAACCATAAACAACGACTACCAGGTACCTATAAGTCAGTTCATCATGAAGTATGAGTGGTCACGTGATTCCATGATAAGGAAATAATTAACAATTATCGGACGAGGTTGAGCAAAATATCGTGATTTGTCAGTGGGGAGCAAATCACTTAGATATGCGAGACACTGGCAAACCACGATATTTTGCGAAAACCGAGTTTTATCATTAGATCACCGAGCGTATTTTTCATAACTTTTTTGGGAAGCGTGAAACGATCTGCCATTTTCTTTACTGAATTTAAAGAGCATGGACATGTGGACACAACTACGCATGAACAGAATATTATTTGGACGGTAATGCGCACGAGCAGACCATTATTTGTAGGCAGTTATTTGTAGGTCACGTGGTAGGTTCTGGGCCAATGAAAAGGAAGGAAAAAAGTATCGAATGACAATGCAATTTGCGTGGATGTTTACTTTTACAGAATATTGAAAATAAAAAAGGTTGGAGGGACTTCAGACCTCCACCTCCTCCGCCCCAAAAATGTCACCTGTAATATCAGGCTGGCAAAAAGGTGGGCCAGTGGTTGTAATAGTAACTTAACTTTATTTATTTATATAGCGCTCATATCCATATATCGATGTCCATGGCGCTATACAGCTTACAATTTACAGTAATTTACAATAAAACGATCTAAAAACATTAAATTCTATGGAAAGTTATTATACAATAAATATTATTAATTCTGTAAACGATCTATAAAATATTATTATTTCAAACAACAATTACTAAAATGAAAATGATAGAATCAAATGATGAAAGAAATATCAAACCAGTCGATAAAAACAAAAATGATTAAAAGAAAAATGAAATAACTAATTAAATTTCCTATTATCAAGAAATAATGTAAAGAGGAACGTTTTGAGTCTGCTTTTAAAACTAGCAACTGAGGAGCAAGAACGAATATCTGAAGGTAACCTATTCCAAAGTCTCGGAGCAGCGAATGAAAAGGACCGAAAACCATAAGTGGTAAGCTTAGCTCTTGGTTCAACAAGATTATTTGTAACAGAGCGAAGAGAGTAGCAAGAGGAACGATGGGGAAAAAGATCAGACAGATAGCAAGGAGCCAGACCATTTAAGGCCTTATAAGTGAGCAAAAGCAACTTGAAGATAACCCTATAGTATACAGGAAGCCAATGAAGATCAATCAACACAGGGGTGATGTGATTAAACTTCCTTGTTAAAGTGACAACACGAGCAGCAGAATTTTGAACGTGCTCTAGCCTGTCAACAAGATATTTAGGGAGCCCATAAAGAAGAGCATTACAGTAATCAAGTCTGGAAGAAATGAAAGCATGAACAATAGTATGAGCAGCATTAGTAGTAAGATATTTCCTAATAGAAGACAGATTTCTTAAATGAAAGTAAGACGACTTGCAAATCTTGCTGACTTGAAGTTCCCCAGTCATGCATTCATCGAAAACTACACCAAGATTAACAGCAGAAATACAAGGGACAATAGTTTCACCACAAACTACAATCTCATCTAATGGAGGGCGACCAAGAAATCTAGAGTGGATGCACATCAGCTCTGTCTTATCATGATTTAGCTTCAAACCATTAGCAAGCATCCACGATGAAATATCAGTGAGACATTGCTCCAAAGACTGTCTTGATTGTACAAGCTGTTGGTTACCCTTAAACGACAAATACAACTGAGAATCATCAGCGTAAAAATGATAACTGACATTATGACGCTTAACAACGTCAGCTAATGGAGAGGTATAGAGCAAGTAAAGAAGAGGCCCTAGTACTGAGCCCTGTGGCACTCCAACATCAAGGTTGACAAGGCACGAGGAAGACTCATTGATACCAACAAATTGCTTCCTATTCGTGAAGTACGAACTAAACCAGCTTAGAACAACATCCCTAACACCAAAACGATTAGCAAGTCTATCAAGTAAGACATCATGAACAACTGTATCAAACGCAGCTGACATATCAAGAAAAATCAGAATGACACAGTTGCCAGCATCAACAGATTGAAGGATGTCGTTATAGATATGTACCAAAGCCGTTTCAGTGCTGTGCATAGCTTTATACGCCGACTGAAACAAATCATGAAGATCATGTTCAGCAAGATAACAATTAAGCTGATATGCAACAGCCTTTTCAATCAGTTTAGATAAAAACGGAAGATTTGAAACAGGACGGAAATTTGAAAAAACTTCATGATCAGCATTAGCTTTTTTAAGAATAGGAGTGAGTTTGGCCACTTTAAGAGAATCAGGAAACACACCTTTAGACAGAGAAAGGTTGATAATTCTCACCAAAGTAGGTAAAAGGGAATCAAGGCACTTTAACAAAAGGGAGGCAGGAATTGGATCAAGACTGCACGATTTCACTGACGACCCTGTTAGGCGTAAAACATCATCTTCGCTCACTGCCTTAAAACAACAAAAAGCAGATGAGCAGGTGATAATATCTAGTTGCGATAGAGCAGTGTCAGGAACAGATGAAAAACCCTGTCTAATGTCCTTTATTTTATCAGTGAAAAACTGAATAAAAGAATTAGCCAGGCACGTATCATCAGAACTAGGAGGATACTGTGGATTCTGTTTAGGATAGAGCAAATTAGAAACAGTTTTGAAAAGAGAATGTTGGTCATTCTCATTATCAGCAACTACACTGTTAAAATACTGCTGTTTAGATAAAAACAGCATCTTGTTTACCACAGCACATTGCTTAGAAAATTTCTGCTTGTCAGAAGGAAGTCCAGTGGACCTCCATCGACGTTCATACCTTCGCCTAACTTTTTTCTGGAGGTCAATTTCAGGTGTGTACCAAGACGCTTTTTTAACACGAATAGTAACAGCTCTACGCTTCGGTGGAGCATATGTGTTGAGTGTAGAATAGTACAGTTTCGAGTTCGCCATGACCACTGAAATAAAAAAAAGCGCCGAGAACCGCATTATTACAGGGCAAGCATCCATCTTAACTGAATATATTCACAAATTTCAGCGAGATGACCTGTTTCAAGATGACCTGTATTTTCTATAAAAACGCAAACTGTGGTGATAAACATTTTGCATAAAATGCATTTCTCTTAAAAACTTGACGTTTTGGTTGCTACAACATACATCTTCAGAAGTGATCGTTATTTCGTTACCAAATGAATTAAAATTTAAATGTACATTGCAAAAGACTGGAAACTAGTAAATATAGAATAGCAAACGTCTCACTGAGTAGTGAGAAAATAACAAAGCTAAATATAAAGATAAAATTTCTCACTGCCAACGTTTTCGTTTCTCGGATCAATAGAGAGTCCTTTATTTTACAATGGATATCTGATCGGCCGGTTGCTACGATTTCAAAATGATTCCATTTTATTTTATGGTTGGTTTAGATTTCAAATTTCTGGCAGCACCTGCCGGTATTTGTGAATATTTTATTGTAGGTCGAGGGTAACCCTATATCAGTTTGCCATGGGTGTTTGTATTCAGTGCTAACTTTAAATATGAAAGGGGAGTATTTGCATTCTTTCACATTGCAAACACAGACAAGATGGGGCACTAGAGCCCGTCTCTAAAACCCTGGGCGTTATTATTTCATTGGTCAGTGGTTGATGGTTGTTATGTTAATTGTCTGGTTGGTGCTTACAAACTTGATAATTCCACGTTCTATAGGCTCAAATCGCATTTGATGAAGGAACTCGAAATCAACGATACCCCGTATGGTCTGCGAGTGATGGCTACTGACCACCCCACTAACAAGAGCGTGGGCTCGTGTCCAAAGGATGTCAGCGCGAGTGATCTTGAAAAGCTAGTGGCGCAACACGAGTCCATCTGGATGGGAGGCAGTCCTGACTGGACAGCTCTGCAGCTTCATTTAGGTAGGAAGAGATGACATGCTTCAACACGAGAAAATAGAACGACTATTTTTAGCATGTTCTCCAAGAAATTTGCCATTTTGGGATCACTGCCTACTGGCCTTCCCTCCACTCCAAAAAGCATTTGAAGTCAGTTAGTGAATTTGTTCCTGGTAACCCGTCTTCTACGCAGCTTTTTATCGTCACTGAAAGCGACTTAAAGAAAATAGATTTTTTTTGCAGGAGTGTAAATCCTCTTTAGTTATTCCTGTAAGCGAAGGTACAAGTACAAGGCTATTTTCTCGGGTAATTTTTTGTTAGAACCCAGTCAGTGGCCTATTAGTGAACTGTGTGATGACAAATCTAAGAGAGATGCTTCGACAATAGAAATGGACCCTTCTTATCACGTCAACGCATTAACGTACCATACACAGTATATCAAATTTCCTGAACATTGCTCATCCCTTCTCGTAAAAGAGCAGGTACTAGTTTTGATGGCAATTTCATGGCTAAATCTGTATTCGCCAAGAGACAAAGATACATTGGTATGCTTTCACTAGAGAGAGTTACGAATCATGCAAATCATATCTAACAGAACCATATCTATGCCTCTGTATCTAATAATAGTTTTCTATGGCAACAAGGCCTGTGTTTCCTGATGTGTGGATTTCCATGATATTACTTTTCAGGTTTAGACCCAGAGAAGGCCTTTCTCCAAGCACAGAAAGCCATTGATCACGTGCGCAGTAACCTTAACGACGAGTGGGATTTCCACGGACTCTACTCGAGTACTGGGTACGGATTGGATGGTCTCCCATGGGCCACCTCTCACTACGCCTTTCACATGGTGCTCTGGCATATCCCATTTGCTGCTTCGGGTCAATACTTCTCGGCGCCAAATGCCACGCTATCATTTGATCCGAAGCTTCCTTGTCCATACGAAGTTCCTTTCTACACATCTTTCGCTACAGGGACTTTACAGTGCGCCATCACCCAAATCAACAGCCAAGACACAATGAAATTCGAGATCGTGGCCACCTCAGGGGATTTGTCCCTACAGTACCTTGAGGTCAGCGGATGCCGTTATCCCACCGCAGTCACACTGGCAGAAGGCAAACCTGTTTCTTGGGTCTCAAAGTCAGTAACTTTGTAACCAGTGGATATTGATGGATCGGCTAGCATAGACCCTATGCAAAAATGGCTTCCTTTAAATTATTCTTTTGTTCGTATTCAAAATAGTCTCACTAACCCCGCTCGGGATAACAAATTCTTTAATATTTTGATGCCAAAAAATGAGGTCAGTGAGGCAATTTTTAATACGAACAAAAGGATAATGTTAAGGCAGCCATATTTGCATACGGTCTATTTCAAAGATTTTTTTTTTATCACTGATTGACCTCTAATAATAGGAAAAGGCTATCGACTTAATCGGCTGTAGGCGTTATTTTTTGCTCTGCTTTCCATTAAGCGTTTAATTTTAATGACCTTGGCGTCTGCTAGAGGTGTAATAGAAATGCCAACACTTCTAGGTCTCTCTTTTGAACCAGCTCTGGACTTTGATGTTTTCAGACAAGCATAATAAGGCATTTTAATGATGAAAGTACCAAAACTAGCAGACTACATATCTTATTTGAAATTAGTAATCCCCGCAAGGTTTAACCCTGCGGCAATGGAATACCATCTCATCAAAGGGAAGCAGCGATGGTCCTCGTTGCTTCATATTTCTGAATCCGGTTCAAGTACTGACCGTGTTGGCCCCTTGTCGCTCTTGGGTGGCATTACACCAAACTATGTAACCATTTTGGGTATCTGTTAAGGGTTTTAATTATATATTAATCTTAGCCTTCCACACAGTTGAATGACACACGTATGTTTATAAATTTCCTACTTTTTATTTTTACAAGTTCTCTTTTCTACAAGCCTTAATAACAGCAACCGTGTAAACAGCAAATTTGCGTCGAGATAGGTACGTTACAGGAAGATTTACGATTTTGTGATAATTAGTTTTACAATTTCCCTTCCAAGATTTGCCGTACAGCGAGACCAGTTGATCATTACTGAGGAAATTCTTTCTAATTTTAGCGAAATGGTTTCTAAAACTAATACTTGCGTGTGTGTAGGTTGGCGTGTGTATCTTAAAGCCCTATACGCGCTTCTCCCTTTAAAGTACCTCACATGTAATCTGATTTTTGTATTAATTGTTTTTACCTCTTTTGCACTTTTATTTGGCTTGGTGAAGGTTCAATAAATTTTTGAAAAAAATAACACCGTTGTGTCATCTCAGCGTGTAAAGGTGAACCTGCAGTGCGGTTGCGTCAGCTTCGAAGGGACGGCACAAACCGGCAAATTTCAATTCCACATACTTTTTTGAATTCTACGTGCCCAACATCCTATAGCATGAACTAAGGGTAATAGAAACATTTAGCATTTGGATCAGGCAACAAAACACCAGGCGCATCCCCTATCCAGTTTATCACCATTGTAACTGTTTTGTGTTTTACTAACCTAACTAAACAACTGAACGTACTTTGCTAAGGGACACTTGGTCGTTACTGACATTACAGCAGGAAATATTAGCCTTTTAACGAATCTTAAGGGGAAAACAAGGAACCAGCTTAGAGGATTGTTTTATGCCGAAGCAGCTTCCCTTTTGTCGTGATAATTGTCACACAATTCAACAGAAGTTTGCCACGCATTGATCACGTGCTTTAGCTGCACTTTCGGAGGCAACCCGTCCAGTCCTGGTATCGCGTCATGGTCCTTGTTGTCGAGATGCCACTGTATATAGTCACCCAAGCTACAACAAAAGGAAAACGTTGTCTTATGGAAACTGCCCAGATAAAATTGATGTTATTTCTGAGTATAGTGAAAACCCGCGTGTAGGAACCTACATTTTTTGAAGTCTGGCAAAATAGGTTCTTGTCTTGTAGGGTAGTTATTGGCAATTTAGGCTAAGTAGGTTCTTAGTTTGTATGAAGGAGATAATTAGTCAAAAACGTTGTGAATTTTCCTAAAATCGTAACATGTCTGCTACTATCTAGACCTTTTCACATATGTTCCATATAATCCCTTTTGGCAACAGAAATCAGGAACAAATTAATTTTCTCAATGCAAAGATCCCTTGAAACTATCCTTTTAAACTCGTACAGTGTCATCAGCACGAGAGCTGGTATTTGAAGTGGACAAAGCCGCTTACGTGTTATTTCCCAAGATGTTAAAATGAACAGGGCCTCAGAAGGTAAAATATAGTCGCTTTCACGTGAATGATCACACTGCAGGAGCCACCTTGTACCACACAGTAAACAGTAGCACAGGAAATTAATGATCAATAGTTCCCTGTCCAGCGGCTAACTAATATTGGACCCATATACACCGTGTTGACTTAAAGGGAGAGGGTTTGTTTGTCAGTTACCTCATTTCGTCTTCGCCAGCGGGTGGTTCGCCCCTTAGGTTGAGCAGAATGAGCTCCAGTACTTCGCAGACAAAACGATCCAAATCAATTCTCCGCATGGCATTGCTAAACTTCATCATTTGTTGATCAGTCATGACGTGCTTGTAAGTGTCCGCAGTCTGTTCAAATGGATCCTACAAAAAGAAGAATGGGAAAATATATGAGCATTCAAACCTTCACATTTGCTCAGCCAAGTAGCATGCCTACGAGTTCCAGATAGAATTAGATTATCCAATATCGAAATGTAAAGGAGACCGCAGATGAATCCCCAGAGCCCCAGAGCCCCAGAGAACCAGAGGGGGTTGGCGAAGTGTTCAAGTCCCAATGTTACCTGTTATGTAAAATCAAAACATTATTTACAGGGGAAGGGGGGGCGATCACTGTACAACAGACAACAGACTAGCATATCATTCCACACAAGAATGGCTGTGAATGCACACTTGTCTTCACGAGTTTCTTAGTTGCTAATTCTACAAGCGTGCCAGAAACTTATCCAATCACAACGTGAACGTTGACAGTAGCGTCTTTGCTTGGAACAAACAAGATCCTTACCTCGCCTCGCCTTATCAACATTCTCGCCCTCTCCAGGGATAGTAGTCGCCAGAGGGAAATCACGTGACGTAACTGGCAGTACTGCTGGGCCTAACAAGGAAACAGTGTTAACGTTTAGAGAGGTTCACCATCAGTGAGGAAACACCATGTTAAGGCCTCACAAGGCCTTAACCTATGTGTACAAAATTACCATTACCTTGAGACTCCGAAGACTATTTTGTTGAGGCATGCGTAGTACCCGCGCCAGGTAGTCGTTGAGAAGCATGTCAGGTTTTCCGCCAGTGGAGGACAGGAAGCCAATGGCAATGTCAAGAGATGACAACACGTCACAGATGTCAGTCAGAGACCGAAAATCGCTAACGATTTGACGGCTAACAGCTGAACTCAAAGGCATCTGAGGCATTAGACATAAGAATTAAAAATCTCAAATTTCACCGTCGACGAAAAGGTTAAGTATTTTGCAGCACACTTAACAAAATTAATCAATGCTAATTGGTCGAGAGTAGTACCATTAACCCAAGTTGTAGTCCGTAGGAATACTTACTAAGTTTCCATGGCAACGGGTCAGCGAATCCACGAGTAAATATAACCAGTACCAAGCACGAGACAACACGAAAACAAGAAACCAAGGGCAACGAAAAACAGAACAAAAAAACAAGACATTCGTTCTCTCTGTTTTTACTGAGGAAATGGTTTTACCTCAAGTGTGAAAAATAAAGAGCAACAACTGTTTTCAGAGTATTATTACCTGAGGGACCTTGATCTTCACAGCCGCAAAAACAGAGTCGAGCTGGATGTCCCTGCTGAAGGCGAACCTTTCATCCTATGACGACAATTTAATAAATTGCAAACAAATTAGATTAACAAACGGAGTTTGCTCTAGTATCTTTTTTGAAGCCTATAATGTATTTCGGAGAAATTATAATAAAAAACGAGGTGAAAGCTTTTGAATGATGCGCCTGAGCGTTAGACATTTCAACTACCAATTATGAACGTGATAAAAGGTAGTCGACCCCAACTAAATAACTTTGTAAGCGTTGGGGACTCAAAAACACAAGAAAGACCCCCTTTGCGACTTAAGTAACTACCCTAATGTCTTTGTTATTCATCGTACTGCAAAACACTTGCATTCTCAAACGTACCTTGAAATCAATCAGCGGTCTTCCCCTTATAAACCTGTCAATCAGCTGTCTCTCTAGAGCTTCCCAGTTGTACTGCACTAATGTGCCCTTACCCACCTCTAGTGAGTAGTTGCACTGAGCCAGGATAAGAGGAAGGACGTCTCTCTCCGCATCGTAGCAGATTAACTGTGAAGCAGTAACATCTTGTAGTTGTATGTGAGGGAGGTCTCTGACGACGACAAAAATGTATTCAACAATTATTCCATGAAAAAGAGTCGCACGTCACCTTGATCACAAAGCGACAACAAGAAATGTTTCATGGGAAATAAGCATCTCCATCGTTTGCTCAGCCGATTTCTTTACGAGCCTTGTTTCCAGTTCTCTCTTCTTTCCTTCGAAAGAAAGATAAGAGGCTCTGGACCCTAGGAAGAGATAAGCTAATAGCCAAGCACGGTGTGAAAGTGCAATGATTGGATCTCTTGTAAAAAGAAAAACTGGACGACTATCAGAAAAAAGGAGACATAGTATTATCTGTTATACTTTCTTTATATTCAAGCGGAACTAAATAGGGAAAAAGGAGAAGAACGAACATATAACTTGATGTTTGAGTGACGTATAAGTACCACCAATACAAGGGAATAATTGCAGCGCACGTCTTTGGTGAATGAAATAAAAAAGGAACTTGTGCATTTAGTCAGCACTTACTTCACTTTTCCACCAGTCAGATTCTGATATCGCTCGTTAAAATCGTTGTTTACCGTGGTCAGGTAAAATACCAGGGCCGTGGAGCAGATACCCATCCCAGAGGTGCTGGGTAGCAGTACAGCAAGAGGACGCGAGTTATCCATTGGTATCTGACAGAGGTCACTTGGGGGACGAAGGCGCCCTGTTCACATGAAGAATTGACAAGCAAACGCTGCATGATTTTTTACAATCTTTGCTGACTGAATATTCCCATGCATGAGATAGTAGATAACGTGGCACATATCTAATTCTCAACCAATTTATGCGAGAGAAAAGAAAAGAAATGCCAAGTTAAAGTACAATTTTCCTCGGTACTGTAAAATTCCACCCAAACCATCAAGGAAACATACCATATAGATTAGAATTCCGTCTCTTAGAATTGAAAGTAAAATTCTTACGTACCTTGCTGGTCAAGATTTAGTCTGACAAGATTCCACGCATTATTAAAGCTCGCTATCAGTGACACGAGTTCGTCTTTCGCTGTTTCTGCATACAGAGATGTAAAGGGTAATCAGAAGCTTCTGGGTTAATGTAATATTATCTACTTAAAGTGCTTCAATCAAATCATGAGGCGCGTTGTGGGATTGCCTAGGTCACCTTCCACAGTGTGTACCCAGCTATTTGCTACTTCGTTTGTTGAAGGCCTCAACAGCAGAAGGGCTAATCGGAACTGCAGATTATTGTAAACGGGAAGTGATGGGCGAGAAAGGGTGCGCTCAACGCGGATGAAGGCGATGGCAAATATTCGCTATGGATAGGCATGTAGTTGAACAGTCTGCAGCCCTCCGGAATCCCCAAATTTATTAGTACCAAGGGATGAAACCCCTAGAGCCAAGAGAAATACCAGCGGTGCAAGAAAGGAAATCAACCCAGGTGACATTGCATGTCTGGCGAATACGGGTATATCGGAACAACGTCATAGTGGTGGCAGACTGTGCCCATCCCTGCACCATCCTACATTACTATGTCTCCCAGTGGTGATTTCAGCAGTGGCCGTAGATGTAAGCTGTCTGCCGTCCGCACCCCTGAGATTATAGTAAGCGTAATGAAAATATTAATAATTGAACTTACTGGAAGGAATCCTCTTGAGGAAATCTCGTATTTTAATGTTCTCTGCTTCCGTTCTGTCGATTCTTCGGTGGAACTTGTCCATGAGAATACGTTGTAGCTTAACGATATCCGGCAGAAAGCGGAGGGCGCGAAGTTTGTGCTCCTATGGACAGGAAGAGCACAAATCATAAAGGTTCAAACGACAGATGCGAGAATACGTGGCATTAAGTTAGTTTTTCACTTTCGCTAGAGGAGCATTTCGCCAAGAGTTGAAAATCCACAACAGTTTGAATTAATCTTTGCAAGCTGTTTTTTTTTACCGGAGTAGCGATAATGCCAGCTTCGATTATTCAAATGTTTTCTCAACTAAACCTGGTATGTTTGCTGAGTCATGTTACTGCAGTTTCTATTTTTAATTTTGTTATTTTGCATTTTAACGACTCGTTAGCAACCTATAATAACTAGGACAAACTAAGGCCCTGTTTACAAGTAGGTAGAGTAACCCTAGAACTATGTTTCTCCAGGGTTACCCTATCAGGAGGGTTACCCTAGCGCTCCCACATTTCTTCTTTTTTTTTTTTCATCAACGTGTTTAGAAGGCAGCTAGGGTTACCATGGCGCTAGGGTAACCCTAGCTGCCTTGTGAACGCTCTGCTAGGGATAACTCGCCTACCCAGGACAACTTTTTAATTGTTTCCAGACCCTTTGAATGTTGACAACAAACGGCCATCATGGCGGACCGAGTACAACGCGAGGCTCAAGGCGTTGTAATCTTACTTTTCTCTCAGAAACAGAAAACATTTCTCGTGCAAGGTAGGTAAACATCATTCCTCGCGAATAACTTCCCCCACCGACGATCTGTACGGCAACGTTTTCTTCGTAATCTTCTTCGTCGAATCACTCTCCAGTTTCACATTAGGGGCACCCAACGACAAGTTTCGCCTTGCGCTTTCGGCGTCGATTAAAGAGTGCACTCAGATTCTCGTAACTAAAACGTGGCCTAAAAGATTCGTAATGGGGAAATCATAGCCCCTGAGCTTTTCTGAAGGGTCGTTGCTGTTTTTGGCAGTCAAAAACGTCAGCTAGCATTTTCGGAAAGAAAATAGTTCCCTAGAACAGCTTGCATTTTCTCAAGGAAGATTTTGTTCCCTAATATTCTCGGGTAATTAAAATTTCAGCTAGCGAATCCGAACAGATGAACTTCTTCAAGCTTATGAAAACATCGCTTTAAACAGACTTCAAACACCATAAGGTACTTAAGAGCAAGTGCACAGGAAAATCGAGCAAAAGGCGGCCACAGTCGAATACCTAACCTACCCTCATTTTAAGTCTATAGAGAGGTACTGACGAGTTTACAAACCTCCTGGGGTTTATTTTCCGAAATACGGCCGATTTTTGGAATTATTTGAGATTTTTGATTTCGCCCGTCTGACGCCTGAAATTAGCCGCCTCACAAGGGAAAATAGACCGGCCGAAATAACTGCTTCGCGTAACCAAACATGTCAACCTATCGGCAATCTAACACTTAATTGCTATGAAAAGGACATCTAGCATCCTATTTACGACAGATTTCCGATTCTGAAGTGTAAAATCAACGCTTGTTAACCGGCTTTCTAAATGGCCAGTTGACAAGAGCTCACGAATGCGAAAAATTATAGGCAAAACTGAAATCGAGCTCCTGGTTATGGGAATTCTCCGAATTGCCCCAAATTTTAGTTTTGAAGTCTCGAGATATAGTGTTTTAACGTACATTAAAATTTTGGTTGGGTTTTTTAGCGAGCGCTTCAGAATAAGTCGACCAATTTGAAGAAATTTTGCGCTAAGTGGCCTCAAATTGTTTACATTGACTAGTCGCATCGGTTACATTGAAATGAGCGCCCATATTAACTAATATTCTCATTCCATATTTCATTTAAGAATGAATTTGACTTACCATTGTATAATAGCGTCGAATAGTAGCGTGGGTTGTCTTGAAGCGGCAGAATGAAACCGATAGAGGCTGCAATCGGGTTTCAGTTGTTGTCCAAACTATTGTAGATCTGATATAAAACTTCAGAAACTCCTTCGTCGAATTTGCCTAGTATTATATCTGATCGTAAGCAACGCTGCAGTTCATCAACCATATTCCTGGGTAAGTTGTTGAGACATCTGTGACACATATAGATCTGTTTTAGTGTTGGAATTGGAGCTGATAAGAGGTCATTATGGAGCTGATTCAGTAGACCCGAACTTTGTGTAGGACGTTATTGTCCATTGCGTGACAGATTTTGAAACACCCCTCGGGCGAAATCCTTGGCACTTTCGAAAACCCGGTTGTTCCCTTAGTAAATCCAATGGAACGGATTTTTCTACCGGAATTTGTTCAAAACATATAAGGAATACCTTCTGAGGTATTCCTCTTTCTTGTTTTTGTCGGAATGATCCTAAAATCCTGTAACATCTGCGGCGTTCCACTAGTTCCATGCTCCTTGACTTTCGACGTGCGACTTAGTGTTGTTTTGTTAGTACCTAGTTTCTTAAAGAGTACACCCTCAGTGTAAAAAGAACACTCTATTCGAGTTCTATTTTGAATGAGAAAATTGTTCCGTTCCTAAAGACAGAAAATTCTCCCCGGTTTTTCCATTCAAATGAAAAGTGCTTCTTGAGTCCGAAAATCCTCACACAGCTTCCCATCGCTTTTCCCAAAGCTTCCCCAAAATTCTCTTATGTTAGTCCTGGGGTCGAGAACAGCCCCTCGGGTGCAGTTGATTGGCAAATTTGGATTCAGATCTAAAAATCTGGATATTTCGGATTTCACTGCAGTCGAACACAAAATCGAAAAACGGATTTCGCGACGGATTTTGATGATTGAAATCCATGTCGGGGAAAGATTCCTATTAACAAAAACCGTCGCGAAATCCGTTTTCGGACTTTGTGTTCGATCGGAAATTCGGATCCAGATTTCCCAATCGACTCGGCACCCCTACTTAGCTGAATTCCAGGTTGCGCAATTAGTGTTTGCGCGTCTTTGCCAAAGACATGAATAGACCAATCCCACGGTCAGGGTTTTGCACTAGAGTGTGGAAATCATGTTTTTACTCTATTGAAGGTGAAACGTGTTCATTTCAAGAGATCTTTGGCGGGCAATGTGGTTTCAGTAGCAAGGGTAATGTCTGTCAAAGTCATGCATGCCTTTGCTCAACTGCAGCCGTACTATAGATAAGTTGAGCTTATTCTCGCAAGAGCGCGTCACTTTTCACGCCCGCAAAACATTGATCAACTCAAGATATGTCCTCGCCATCGGGAGACACTTGGTCTTGGCTGAAAACGCAACGTTCGTTAAACCTGCAGGGATTTACAGGGACCGCGCGCAGCAAGTTTTTGAGTGGGGGAGGGGGGGGGGGGTAAAGAAGAACGCATGGACGAAATTGGGGGGGGGGGGGGGTGCATAACGTTACGGAGAATGCTTTTATACCGATAAAACTATTAATTTTTTCCACATCTTCAGGGATGTTGCTATCGGTTCTCAAAATTCACCATCACTAAATTGAAATATCAGAGACTGTTATACTGCTGACATCAACCTGTAATTACTATAAATAAGCCAGAAATCCAACGATTTTCCTTGAGCTGCCTTGAACTCAACGCTGTATAATTAGCAATTATTGGACGAGGCTGAGTATGATATGAAGAATTATGCAGATCGAGGAGGGTGTTATCCGCCAAAGCCGAAGGCTTGAGGAGGATAACACCCTCCGAGATCTGCATATCTTCATATCATACAAAAGCCGAGTTCAATAATTGTTTAATTATTCATTCAAAATATTTCCACGGCTCTGAAATTTAACAGAACGGTAACTGATAATAATTAAGTAAATGATATTAAAGTTACTGCACATCATTACTTGAAAAGTGCCAAATTTACGCTTTCTGTTTGTGTTGTGGTCGGTAAGTTCGTTTGCGATGTCAATGGTGGAGAGCCTGTCAGTTCTTTCTTTGTGTATGTTTAAAACTGTCAGGTTACTAAATCGTTCCTGGTTCATCCTTGAACGGAGCCATGTTTTTAGCCTCCGAGCAGTCGAAAAGGATATTTCACCGGCTTCACCGGTTGCCGGATTTACGACAATGAGCTCACATAACGTGATAACTTCTTTTATTACATTCATTTTGAAATCACTGGTGATCCTTGCAATCTGATTGGATCTCAACAGTGCAATTTATTCCCAAATCGCACCATTTTTTACTCTAAATCGCATCCTTCCTGTAACCGATCAAAATGAAAGTGAAATAATACTAACCCTATCAAATTTCATGGATAAGCAAATATTAATATTGACAAAAAAAGACTGTGATTTCGAAATGGCTGTAAGAAAGTGGTAATTGAACTTCGTGTCATGCAATTTTGGTCTGAAATCATACTTGTGATTTCAAATCGAACTCGCGCTGCGGCTTGTTCGATTTTGAATCACGCGTATGATTTCAGACCAAATTGCACTCCACTCAGTTCAATTACCATTATTTATCATTTCCCGTTCTGGGTTGGGTAGCTCTTTGATTTTTACTATGATGTCATCAAAACACTAATAATCACCATCCTTCAGCAGCACTTGTAAAAGTTAACATTGAAATATTAACATCATCGTTATACAGTTTTTCCATAAACTTTAGCTCTTCGGATTTGTCCTTCCAATTGAGGGTCTTAATTAAGAGAGACTCAATCTTCGCATACGTATCAAAGCTTGGCTGGTCAAAACGCTGGTCAATAGCGTTCATTATAAAGTCAATAGCTTCAAACTATATTCGCCTGTAATAGTCTTGCGCGGTCACAGGATATGTTGGCTCTCCAGTGCCAATTTCAATTCTTCTCGGCGCGCGAGTTCTCCTTGGTAACATCGGTCCTGTCCTGGAGGGATAGCTTTTACTTTTCAGTAAAACTACATCATAAAATGATCTGAAGCTCGTATTTCATAATTGTAACGACTAATACTTCTTTCTGTCTATTTATCTGCGTGTTTGTCTTTGCCAGTAACTCTGGTCACTTTCGAATAAACGATTTTTTGCTATTTTTGGCTCCGTTAGTTTTGTTAAAATATTTTTTGTTTAATGTATTTTTATTTTTTCAAAAAAGTTGGGGAAGGGGGGGGGCTAAAGCTCCTCCAGCCCCTCCCTCTGTGCGGTCCCTGATTTTGATTTAGCGTCCTCTCTTTACGCGCGCCAAATGCGCGGCTTAAAACAATACAAAGCCAACAATGTTTTAAAAACTCTCTTTAACAAGAGTTTGATTTGAATTCGTTTCGGTAGTTCCGGTGGTTCCGTTCGTTCTTTTCCGACAGTTTCGGTTGTTTCGCAGGTTTCGGTGGTTTCGTTCGGTGGTTCCGGTTGTTCCGTTCCGGTGGTTTTGTTCCGGCGTTCCTGGTTTTAGCACATACCGATTTTTAGAGCTAAATCCAAACAGCTGCCACTCAATTGCACCTGAGGGACTGTTTCTTGACCCGGACTAACATAAATAATTCGTTTAACCTACCGAAAAATAAAGAAACGAATAGTTAGATTAATGTGTTTTCTTTGAGGAATTTTGCGGACGAAACACCATGATGGAGATGCTGGCACACGTTTTGTTCAGATATGCAACCGAGGCGCTTCACGGCTATTGTTACGTGAATATACCCCTTGATTATTATTTTTTGGATATTTTATCTTTAAAGATGGACCATAAGAAAAGTGATTTGGGGGTGAGGGGATTTTCGAAGACAAGATTTATCCCGTAGGGTGTTTCAAAATCTGTCACGCAATCGACAATAACGCCCTGCATCAGTCGGGTCTTACCAGCTCTAGAGTGAGCTCTTATCAGGTCCAGTTCCAACACTCCAACACTAAAACAGATCTAAGTGTGTCACAGATGTCTCAGCAACTTACCAAGGCATTTGGTTGATGAGCCGCAGCGTTTCTTACATTCACATACAATTATAGGCAAATTTGACAAAGGAATTTCTGAAACTTTTACATCAGATCTAGTTTGGACAACAACTCGGCTTCATTATGCCGCTTCAAGACAATCCTTACACCTATTCGACTCCATTATATAGTGGTAAGTCAAATTCATTATCAAATGAAATATGGAATGAGAATATTAGTTAATATGGAGCGCTCATTTCAATGTAACCGATGCGACTAGTCAATGTAAACAAACACTCTGAGGTCAATTTGAGGCCACTTAGCGCAAAATTTCTTCAAATTGGTCGACTTATTCTGAAGCGCTCGCTAAAAAACCCAACCAAAATTTTAATGTACGTTAAAACACTATATCTCGAGACTTCAAAACTAAAATTTGGGGCAATTCGGAGAATTCCCATAACCAGGAGCTCGATTTCAGTTTTGCCTATAATTTTTCGCATTCGTGAGTTCTTGTCAACTGGCCATTTAGAAAGCGGTTAACAAGGTTGATTTTACACTTCAGAATCGGAAATCTGTCGTAAATAGGATGCTAGATGTCCTTTTCATAGCAATTAAGTGTTAGATTGCCGATAGGTTGACATGTTTGGTTACGCGAAGCAGTTATTTCGGCCGGTCTATTTTCCCTTGTGAGGCGGCTAATTTCAGGCGTCAGACAGGCGAAATCAAAAATCTCAAATAATTCCAAAAATCGGCCGTATTTCGGAAAATAAACCCCAGGAGGTTTGTAAACTCGTCAGTACCTCTCTATAGACTTAAAATGAGGGTAGGTTAGGTTTTCGTCTGTGGCCACGAATTTTCCGTTTTGCTCGATTTTCCCGTGCATTCTCTCTTAAAAATGCCCTTCCCATAGCTTTTGGTTGACTTGGCTCGTTGGTGCTCCTGTCACATGTTGCATTCGAGCGAGTGATATAATGTGTCTAGCAATAAGAAGGTCACATGACAGCATTCCATAACACTAGAAAGGAGCAATAACAGCAGTACACACAGGAGAATCGAAGTACTTAGCAGAACTCTTCTCTTGTCGGCCATTTTGTTTGCGATTAAGTTGTCCCGGATGGTAGGGTAAACCTACCTGTGCAATTTTGCTTGTAAACCCGGGTTATCTTTGACCCTCCAGTTAGGGTAACCCTAGCACTAGGGTTACCCTCCCTGCTTGTAAACAGTACCTGAGTGCTATGCTCAATTAATAAGAAAAAGAACGCAGTGAAATTGAGGAAAATTGAGAAAGAACACTCAAAAATTGGTTAGTCCACACCGTCTGTGTTTGTTTACCTGCTGCAAGAACTCGGCCAACACTTTGGTCCTGTCAGGATCAGTGGACATCACCTCTTGTCGAAAGGTGTGTGAGAAATGATCCAGAGTGACTTGAGTGCGATACCTCCACAGGGCGGGGCAGGTGGGAAGGATATCACCAGACAGGGTATCGGGAGGAGCGTCTACCTCAAACAACTGGCGCATCAGGGGGTTATTACCTAAGGAAACCATTCGCACATACCGTAAAAGTTCTATTAAGCCCCGGGGGGGGGGGGCTAATTTAATTTCATTAACGGGGGGCTTAATAGAGAGGGGGGCTTATTTCAAATCTTAAAGACGCCGTTTTCGTCGTCTTCAAATAGTTTTTGTAATAAACTCAAACAACTGCCGTGAAACTTTATTATTTAATAAAGAGCAGTAAACAGTAGTACGTGTTTGAATGCATATTGGTTTAAAAACAAAGCCACTGGGCCGCATGAAGTGGATTTCGTAAGAGGGAATAGGGGCTAATTACAAAATCTCGTGTCGTAATGGGGGGGGGGGGCTAATTAGAGATGGGGGCTTATTTCAAAAACCGACTTCCAAACGGGGGGCTTATTAGAGAGGGGGGGGGGGGTTAATAGAGACGGGAGGCTTAATAGAGCTTTTACGGTAAGAGCCTAATGGATTACGAAATGGTTGCTTTAAATTTGGCCTTCACGCCTACAACTTACAAAAACCTGCCGCTCCCTACAGTCTGAAAGAAGTTCGTTTTGCGAGAACACATCATAAAAGATTACTGTGGGTTTAAATAAATTAGCCCACTGAGAACAGGTTCCGTTTTTGGTAATAGTACAGTAAAAAGAGGCATAACGGAAGGAGCCACATCCATACTGAATGGACGTAATGACCGGTAGCAAGCGCTCTTCCCTTTATAAATATATTTGAACCTATTTAGGGACCTTAATGGCGGAAGACGTCAAATATATAAGAAAATGTGTTTGCTAACATTGGGTAATGCTGGTTCATCGGTTCGGACTGTGATCTTCAGTAGTCAAGCCTCGGCTCTAATAATACAACGTGAAATGAATTCCGTTGGCAAAGGCAAATAAAATACCTGGGACAGCCTAGCAGAGGTTTGGAAGGATTAACAGCCCTAACAACGGAGACTAGAAGTACTCCTATTTGGTTCGTTCTAATTGAGTCACCAAGAAACACTCCTAATGAACAATGTCTAAAGTCTCGCTTATATAAATGCGTCGAGCAAATACAGCTTACCAAGTCGATTGTCGCCGACCAGGAGCTCTAGACAACGTTGAATCTTTTCCTCGAGGTTCTTAAGAAAAGAATAGTACAAATCTCAATATATTCCAATAAAACTTGTATTAAATGGCCCAAAGGAAGCAACGAATGCAATGACGTACCGTCAACACAGGTGTGACCAAATAGGTGCTGAACGCCGTTTCCCATTCTCTCCGGGAGTCCTTAGTCATAAGATTAGGGGCGACATTCACAGCATGTTGCGCTAAAACAATCAGAAAAAATAAATATATCTTATTAGATGTTTTGGCGTGTAATATCGCGGAGTACGGGCGAATCAAAATACAAACAACGAGTAAAATACTCCGCCATACCACACGACAAAACATCTAATAAGAGATTTATTATCCAACTTGTATTGCAAACAACGAATGTGACAGGTTTTGTGTAAAGCGCGCGCTTTTCTAAGTACAAATATCCAAATGTACAATATCGCGGAATATTTGTATTCGTCTCGGGCGTTTTCTGTACAATAACTAACAGAGTTGGATAATAAAAAGCATACTGTTAAAAGAAAACCTCGAGGTGAGAAATCGTCACTATCGTAAAGCCTTTTTAGGAGCCAGGAGATGTTTGTTTCCCCGTGTCCCAGATATCTTGTGATAGTAGTGACTGATAGTTCCAAGCCAAAGAAAAGGAAGACTTCTCTAAACGATACACCCGGAACAGCGTTAACGAGGCCAGGATCCGACCAACTAAGCAAATGGGAGCTGTGGCCACTACACAACTCATCTGAGCCAAAACAACTTTTTTTTTGTTATTCACGTTAACTTACGGTTGGAGACGTGGGCAGTTATTTGAGCGAGAACCATGTGAACGCAAAGAACAGTATCATCTACACTTCTCCCCAAGCTCTTAGCGAGAAGTTTTACGTCCATTTCGAGGTGCTCCCACAAAAAGCGTGCCAACGCAACAGGAGGAACTCTGGGATTGATCAGGGCACCCACGTCCTATAAAAAGACCAGCAACAAGTAGTGACGTTAGAATCAGGGAAAAGCCTTTCAATCCATTTTAGATGTTTAGTAAGCTATTTTGAATTTCGTGGTTTCACTAAGTGTTCTTAAGAAGAAAAAAATATTTATTTCCTTGAAATGCCATCACCAAAGGATTATCTCCGACCCTTGCTTTCAAACCCTAGCAAAAGAAAGGAGCTCTGATAAACACCTACGGTTGTTTTGATCTTCACGTAACATAAAAAATGACATTTATAATAATAATAATAATAATAATTATAATCCACGATGTCATCCTCAGAAGAAATAGTTTGCAGTCATATTACTTTATTTTGGCATACTTGCGGCTGACGGCAGGCTCCCTCGATCATGGCGCAGTGCATGAGGATCCTTGTGATGCCAACAACAACAGGAGAAAGGTTTCGCTCAGGAGCAAGAACTTTGGACCTTGCGGTGGCATGGCCGAGCACGTGACCTTTCATGGTGCGATCGGCCCTGTATACAGATAATTGAACTGTAAAAAAGATGCCTTCTGCTACAATAAATTGTGGTTGGTTGTTTGCTAAAGCCTGGCTTTTTAACTTGTCCTAGTTTGCCACGAGTCTCCAAGCTTCCAAAAGAGATTACGGGAGTGGCTTCAAGACCAAAAGAGATTTTATTCTATTATCCACAAGCTGGCGGACAAACATCGCCAGTAAAGGGATTTTGCGCGGCTTGGTTTAGTTATGTGCTTGATGTGATTGCGTATGAAATCAAGCCGGATTTTTCCACGAACCGTTGACAATGGAATAACATCGGAATGAAGAGCAGCAAATCCAACTTGCTGTTGGATCAAGAATGATAAGAGGTAGAAACAAAAACGTGGGGAAAGGATTCATTGTTTATCGAAACATCTCACACCAAAAGGATAAAATGTTTTGCTTGTTCGATAACAGCTTCTTGGAACAGGGAAACGAGGTAGGAAATCTAGGAAATAGCACTGTGGCTCTACTGGAGTTTCATTTTTACTTTCACTGTAAAATATTTGCTTTCCGCTTACTCACAATTTATGTTTCAAACAAAGCTACGGTAGTGTCATACCTCAGTGCAGCGGTATTTCCTTGGGAGAGATTGTATCCTCTTCCACCAATATTGACTTTACACTCAGGACAAACTTTTACTTCCACAGGGCGACCACACTGCAAAGTGGATTGTAATTCAAAGACACTGATTATTGTGGGCAAGGAAATCACTACAGACAAAACGCCTCTTAGTGAGCAACTGGGGTTAACTCTGCGAGGGAAATGCATCCCATTCAGTTAAAGCTAGGGTTTCTCCAAGTCGTATAAACGTTAGCCTCCCACGCAGTCGTTTTTGGGGGACTCGTATTTCACCTCCTCCCCTCTAATGGGAGGAGGTGAAATACGAGTCCCCTAAGAACGACTGCGTGGGAGGCTATATAAACGTATACGCACGGTACGATTTAATTGTCAGCCATATGGGCCTTTGAAGAGAAAATGACTCCACCTTTGCGAAATGACTATAGTGATAGTTTCAATATATGTCGGAAGTTTGGTGTGGATAGGTTTAGTTGAAGGGTGCAAGTGACAGTTTACATGACTTACATCTCCGATGTAGTAAGGATGTCCTCTGGGACACTCTACAAACAGGACAAAAAAAAACCACAATGACAAGTCTTCGGGATAAACTAAGGCTTCTTTGCAACACATGCAACTTATTGTGGTATCTGACCGTCCAAACTGAAAGTGTTGTTTATTTTTAAGCGCAATACAACGGTTGTCTTCCCCGGGAATCCTAAACAACAACCGCAAATAAATACACCACAATTCATACAAGTTCAAGTGAGGAACAATGAACTGAAATAAATGCAATTTATCGGCCGTGCTTCATTCGAATCAAGTTCAAAAAACCGGCCTTCAAAACTTTATTTGCAATTTGCTTCAAAAACTTGAAAACGCTATGACAGATTCTTTTCCAATTTAGCCTCCTAGTTGTGGAACTTGAGTAGTTTACACTCTTGAAGCTTCGAGATAATTGACCCTTTTCTAAACGAGTGGCCACGCGTTACCGTCGCTATGGTAATAACCGTTGCTTGGAAACCAATGAGAAAGCAATCTTTGATCATACGTCGAAAAGATGTTGTAGTAACAAGGGAATCGAATCTTGTCTTCTATAGGAAATTTTGATTTCAACGGGTACATCCCAAGGCAAAAACACTGTTTCGAGCCTACTTACGCAACGAGGACGGCGACGGCGAACGGGAACCCACAAAACAATACGCTTATACGAGCAGAACAATGGCTCTACACGTGCGTTTTACATTTTGGTACATTTCCCTTTGCCGTCCTCAGCGAAACAAGAACGCGAAATGACCAAATTTTAGGTTTTGTGGAGAACGTGAGCGTATGACGGTGAACTCTTCTTTCTATTTCTCATCTGCAACGCCATTTTTACTATTTAACTCCAGGATTGTTCGCCAGCATTTGACAAGTTAAACAAGTTGGAAAAATCGCGAAAGAGATACAATAACGTGGAGTTACATTTTGAAATGACGTCTTCGTTGCCGTTGACGTCGTCTATGTTTAAGCTCTCAAATACCAAACTGCGATACTTACGATACCAGGCCCCAGTGTCTCGCATCCCTGCCATTGCCTCTTCAAGGTTGTCATCGGGCATTGTAGGGAAAAACGCATTCTATAAAACAAGCAACGGATACCTCCAGTTTATATGGACGACCAACAACATGTAAATGCACATAAAGGTTTGAAAAGGTCAAGAGCTGAAGTGAACACATTGGAACCATCGAATTGTGTATATAAGCCAATTCACGCCATAACGGCCCAAGTGATTATATGACTACAGGTTAACATTTGCATTCTCCGTCATTGTCACTTACAGTCAAGCGGAAAGAAAGAACGACTGTGAACTCAGTTCTTTCTGAACTGAGCAAGCATGATGTATTTCGATTATGAGATAAAATAAAAGCTGCACGTTGAATCTTTGTCGGTCCTAAAAGAAAATTTCCAGCAAACTATCTTAAGAATCCCATTTTCACTGGCCTATCAAAACGTAACAGTTACTGGGGAGGCTTGCAATTTTCAGTTGTATTGGAAAGCGAACGCGGAATCCGACAACGGCGTGATTGCCTGTGCCACAATTCACGGACGTCTGATTGGAAAATGTAAACAGATGCTACAACCAGTTGCGCAATTGTTGAGACACTCCCAATAAAAAAGCTTTTCTTTATTGAAATCGCTGCTGGTAAGAAATCTGTGAGATATAACACACATGTCCTCTCACCCTCCTTTGAGTTAGCATGGTGTTGCACTGCCAGCAACTTTGGGAAGAGGGGGACAGAGATGGAAAGCGCAAGATCGTGGAGACGTTATTGAAGCCCAAATAAAGTACAGTAAATCAAGTATTTTTGCAACTGGTTGTAGCAGTAAGATACGAAAAAAGGTAGCACCAAACATACACCGAAATACCACTATATCAAACTGATCCGTCCAGTTGCTTACTAACCATAACACGAATCCCATTAACGGTCAATTTTATTCCCATATCATGTTGGAAAACATGCCATTTCGCAGCCTTTCTCAAATGTACATTTTTTAAAATGGTTTTCCACGTTTGAGCTAGTTCAAACATTCATTTTTAATTTTCCGTTAAGATACACACGTTTCATCGTTTGGCCACCGCTGCAAGCAGAGTTCGCACAACAGGGAAAAAGCAACCAATCAAAAACTAGTCAGGTCATAATTTCAGCGGCAATACACAGAAAGCGTTCTATGGGCGTGCTTTGTCCGATGTTTGGTTAAACACTGCGCATTTAGCCATCGAATGCTGTTTGCAGGAAACGCAACGTTGGGCGAAAATTCTAATCGTCTTCCTGAATTTTGACATGACAATATCAACAAGAACGGAGCTGTACCGTTAAGGCCGCAGGATTTGCCATCAGCAATCGCAGCGGTTCACACACAGTCACGTGGGTAATGCACTGGAGCACTGTCGTGGTATGAATGACAATTTCGGCCAAGTTCTGTTCCATGGCTGAGCGACCGGGTACAGCTCGGGTGCTGGGTAAGCCAGGAGGACCTTGAGTGTTGTTCAGAAGTTGAACGGCGAAAGGTCGGATCTAAAAGCATAGGTGAAATAATAATAAAAAGAAATCAACCAAAAGCAAAGCACGAGTGAAAGTAAAACGCGGCTCTAAAAGGTGAAGTAGTTACAGATGCCTCTACACTTGGCTCCGAAAAGCTTATCCCCAGCATTTTGTAAAGTGCACCTGACTGGGTTTGCTAGCACCCATCCAAATCTGGTTATAAGCAGACATTTTGGAGTTCAGTTTCTTGCCCAGAAAGGAGAACACGACAAAGGGCACCAGAACTCAAATCAGCGACCTAATAGCGGGCCGTCCGATACGCTGATCTCTACACACCACGCTTCCACAACTCCCTACCGCCATCCAACAATAAGAAAGAGAAGAGAGCTTGTGTACTCACCCTGTCAGAAAAGTGTTCTCCATCTTGTATGAATTCATCAAGACATTGGTGAGCCTAACGAAGAAATAAGCAGAAAGGGATCTTCGAAATGCTAATACAGTAATCATTACTATGATTTACTATGTCTTTCGAAGAGCGCCACAATTATAACCTGAGGATGAACGGCGAAGAATAAAACTATCCATTTCATTTTTCATTTTGTTATCGCGACCGGCCATCCTTTTTCCCTTCGTAAAGGAAATCGCACAACCTCGAGTACAGTTCGTGATTAATAGGTACAAGTGACTTTAACGTTCTTGAGCCTAAAGGCTCGTGCAATTTTTATTTGTAGGGCAAAAATTGCGAATTGTTGGAGAATTAAATCGAGTGCTTTGATGTTTTATTCAAGGTCAGGATTGATATTGCGCTCTTCAGTTCAGCTACGTCAAACATTGACCTGGTTTTCTGCTTATTCAAGTGTTTTTTCTGCGTGATCGTCGCTTGTTTGTTCTGTTAATATCTGAAGCACCTTGTCATTTGAAACTGCAAAACGACTGGCGATCATTTTGTTTTTGACGCTAATGTTCACCGCCGCGTTTGGCCGTGCGGAGTAAAATTTGGGTTAATTGCACTGCTGTCGGCCAATCAGAAATTAGTAATTTTGTTAAATGTACCGTAAATCACTCAAACACAAGATTCCTTACAACAGACTTCATGCGTGAACTTACTCTGGTAGAGAGCTGACGCTGGGTGGAAGTGAAGCCGTAACAAGTGGTCACTTCACGGTATTCAGATAACAGCATCATTACCTCTCTCACCACTGGTGGCAGGGCAGTGTTCTAAAATCAAGGTTCAAAAAGTGTGGTTAAGTATTATCCTCCTGCCAACTAGTATTTGGAGTTGCCACAAGACGTCGGTGGTGCGGAATGTTTCTATTGTGTTTTGATCATCGTTTTTCAAACGTAATTTCGCTGGCTATCGACTTTCAGAAATTTACGACAACCTTAGTTGAGTCAAGACCAAAAATCGTGGCTTTGCCCAAAATAATTTAAACGAATGCGACGTCTCATAATTCTTTTATCATCGTCATTATCATTTAAACAATACGTAAAATAAAAAAAAATGGCATGGTAGATTTAAACAATTTTGGATCGATGAGAATCGCTGCGGATGCTTAGCGACCATAATTTGGCTGAGAGAAGATTATTTTTGTGATTATGTCTTCTTTAAATGTTACCTCAATCTCTTGAAATTCCTATTTTGCTCGACAGCCGGTTAGCCACGGTTTTTTAACCTCTGCTGATGTCAACTGGCTGCCTGGCTCCGCTAGCCCTTATGGTTATTCCAGGCAGCCAGTACTCTAAACTTTTTCCTTTAATTTTTTATTGTAAATTATTATTTTTTTTGCAAGAAAAAGAGTACAAATAAAGATTGTTGTTGTTGTTGTTGTCTGGGCAGTGTGATGTACTACTTATCACTTCCCACCTGTAGCGTTCCAGCCAGCTCCCTGTGAGACCCGCTTAACACTGTCTTAGCCATGGCTTCTCTGATCTTTTTGTATTCTTCTCCGTAGATAACGAATCTATCAGGAACAAGATCCTCTTGCTGCAAGAGAATAGATTATTCCTAAACGACTTGAGCAATTTTCATGTAACTTATCCGAAAAGCAAAAGAAGGAGATTACTTCAAATGAAGACTTTCGCAACAACTTTGACGCTAAAGACACCAAGTTTACAGATGTCGCACAAACCCTGATGACCGGCGCTCCTGATACTAAGTTAAAGTGTCGGCGACTAACGGGAATAAATTATTGAAAGAAGCGGGAAAATGTTTCCCCTTGTGACCCTTTTACCGACTCCACTTCAGATACTTGTTACCAAACTAAACATGCCGACATTCCCTGGTGGTCAGTATTTATGCTTTGTGTGTAGGGAATGATTTCGAGTTATCGCAGACGTCTAGGGCGCGTCGGGAAAATAGAATCACCCTTCACTTTCCGTTCTTCTGGTTGACCATTCCTAAGATGTGGTGTTTCACAAGTCGGGCAAAATCTACGAATGCTTAAAAACCGTGAAATTCCTGATCGTCTAGGATTCCGCGCCCAAAATACCCCTGCTTTAAGAAACGTTCCCCTTTACCTTGAAATTCACCTCAAGGCATATTATAAACCGCATAACGTATCATGAGTAACATTTCACCTGCTGGACTCTGCTCTCAGGTGGTACAATCCACTCGTAATCTTTCCTACCGCACAAAACATGAATGGCGTCCACACCAAACCTCCTTGCCAGCTGCTTAAGAAGGTACAATCGGGGAGCTGGGTTCAAACTCTTGTAGCACATTCGTCTCACAGCTTCAAAAAGAATTTGTAACTCGTTTTTGATTTGGAGTTCGTTCCAAGGAGCTGCGTCTTCCACCGCAGTCTTGTACATGAATGCGGCTGTCAGCGCTAAGATATAACGCGCCTTGGCCACACCTTCCAGAACAATGACATTAAGTTCTCGCTCCGCTTGAATTGCACTTGAGCTCAAGAGTGGTGTGCACTCATTGCACAGTTGCTGTGCTAGTTTTATCATCACGAGCAAGTTGTCAGAGGCTTTCGCATACTGGCTGATGAGAGAATCCTAGAAACACAATAAAGACAAAATGTCACGTTAAAAGAATAAGGCACTATGCAAAGAAATGATTCTTCATCAACTGATTATACAACAAATTCACCTCCCAACAGTGAACAAAGAGTTGACAGACTTGTAACAGGTGACCAATGTCCGGTCTAAGTCCACGAGCTTGCGACAAATAGTGCGACAAGTGCTCTTTGACTTCTTCATCGCTAGACAGCAATAAAACCAAAGGCAAGTATTAATTACCGTTATTTGAAAGACAGTCCGGCAGACAATAAAAATGTACTTAACTACTACTAAATGAGTTTGTGCATCGGCATAATTTGGATAAAACTTGAGTGGAATTTTACTTCATTTGAACGCTCTTTTCAAGTTCTGTGGATTGGCACTTGACACTCGTCTCATGTCTAAAAGCTCCCGGCAAAAGAAACGAACGAATTGAACACACAAACCCCTGTTAGCCATTCGAGGCCCAAAAACACCTTAAACTCAAGGCTTGAGTTAGGGTGTGGACTGGGGAAAGGTCTAGAGTTAAGATTAGGGCTAAGGTTAAGGTTAGACCATGGATTAGGTTGAGGTTGAGGTTTAGTGCAAGGTGTAGAACTGTACAAAAAAATGCCTTTCGACAATGAATGGTCACCTTTGAGACCCTCATGAAGGTAAAGGCGGTCTTTGGAGGCTTGGTCAAACGTAACGCGCTTTTGGTTGACATCAGCAGCACCGAAAAAGTGCTGTCAGATGTTTATTTGATTTGCATATAGTTACTTTTGACGCGCATCCAAAGTTTACTGAACACCTTACACGCAAATTAAGAAACTATCAAAGGGATGAATCGGTGCTAATGTCAAAAGGCTTCAAAGGTGGTCAAAAGAGGTTTTGTTCACGCACTTTTCTGACAAATTTTGGAGCAGTGTAGGCTTACAGTCAGGTGTAGATGAAGGTTAGGATTAGGGATGGGTTTGTGTGCGTCGCGAAAAGGGAGTGACACTCAGCTTGTTCATCATAACTAGTTAACCATTTGTAAAACCTAACAGTTTATTTTTCAAATTGTTGTTGTTGTTGCCGTTTGGGATTCAGTTTTAGTCTCACGAGGCTTTGAGCCTAAAACTTGCGCCACCACTGACGAACAAGCTCCCATTGGGATCGCCTCCACAACTCTTAACAATAGCCTGCAACAGCTTTCATGTAAAGAGATTTGTTTAATAAACCTGTTCAACGAGTATGAATTAACAAAAGAAACGGAATAGAGTAACTGGAAACAAAATTCCGTTTGTCGTTAGAAGTTATGTTCGCACTTTCGTGGCCAAAAACCTTATACCAACTTAAAACAGAAAATTAAGTGCTGCTCGATGAATTCGTTTCAGTATAAGAAGTAACGAAATTGTAATAGTGGCAAGACTGGCAAACTTGCTGACATTACGCAAAAACGTAGAAATCGAGCACAAAACATTGCGCTTATGGAAGGAAGAGATTGACAGCAGTTAAGCTCAACTAAACGGAGTGATCTTAAAACATTTAACGTGAACAACAAGAAATAAAACAAACCGGAGTACTGAATCAAATTCGTGAAGAACGCGAGAAGGAGACTGAACTGCGGTTTGTTTCTAATCTTTGCCTTGGCTGTCTCTCGGTGTAGCCGATTACAACCGTCTTTCAATTGCTGAACAAGTTCTCTTTCCTGAAAATGATCTGTGACGGGCGGATTTTACGGCATTTTTTTCTTCTTTCATTTTGTATTTTCTTTGAACGCTTTATTTATCGTTGGTCGGCGACGATGTCCGCCGCATTGATTATCGTAGTTGCTTCTTTGCTATTGGTCGGTAATCACTGACGTCACTCGGTTTCCATTGGTTCCTCGCCACGCTATTGTAATTTGTCTATATAAGTGCGGCACCACCCGGATGGTTGGGCGGAAGCAGTTCACTGAAGGTACGTGCCATTTCATGTCATCGACTCGTTGATGCCCTCTAGGATTCATACCAGTTAGCGATACAATCATCATACAATCGACTCGTTGATGCCCTCTAGGATTCATACAGTCAGCGATACAATCCACGCACTTGATCATTCAATTATCCATTCAAGAAAACGCCGCCGTAAAGATGAAGCCTTCCTCTGTTGAGGCCTAGAAGTAAGGACCATCCCCAATCCCCCTCCCCCGTACGTCTGCGGCGCTGGCCAAGAGCGCAAATGTGACAGCTATCAAATTTGCGCCGGTGCAGAGATCGGACTTTGTGGTAAGTGGTCGCTTACGGCCGCTTATGAGAGGTTCTAATTACAGCGGCTTGACTTACGGTGGTCGCCAAAACCGAAGTACAGGGTAACGTAATAACCGATCACAGGCGATACTTGATGCGATTTCAAGACCGCTTTCAGTTGCGATTTCAAATCACATTAGGCAATAAACAATTTGACAGCATTTTCATTGCAAATTTGAAACACTGAACAGAAGCGGCAACATGGGTGTGTAGGAGTGGGGTCGGGTGGTGAGTGGTGGGTTACGAGGGGAAAGCAGGAGGCAGGTGCTTTGTTCACATTGCATGTGCTCTGCTCTCGTCGTAAGTCGCAGAAAAAATCGCGCGTGTTGGACAGAGTTGAACGGATATCGTGGTAATTAGTATCATTGTTATTAAAAGGGATAAAATTAAGACGTTTTCAACGTACCCTGTCCTCAATAGCTGCTGGAGGAGAAATGATCTCACCACAGGCGTTGCATCAATGCCATGCTCAGGGAAGGGAGAGAAGGCCTTGGTTTTGGAGCTAGCTTGCAACACATAACTCATAAACATGGCAAAGAGCTCCGAGTCAATCGCACCAGTCTCAGCACCAAAACAGAACAACGAAACGAGCTCCATGAAGAATGAGTTGCACCGACGACGGAAGTCAAAATGTTCTTGGACAGCCCTCCTGTAAATCACAAATAAATGAAATTTCTTTCTTCTCAAAATGGCATGGAGAATAAGAACGGTTAAAATTTAACTGAACGGAATACATACCAACACCAAAAAAAATGTTCTTCCGACGCAGTTAAAAAAGAAAAGACAAGAAAGAAGGGGATGCCAACAGAAACATGAACTTCACAACGAAACTGTGATGTATGTGATGTCATTTTCTTGAACAATTCCCTTCTCACTGTGACAGTATTGTTATTTCAATGTTTATTTAATTCTCTCTTATGAACAATTAACTGAGACCGAACCCCTTTCCAGTGAGGGGACTAAGGAATGGAGCAAGTTGCTTGAGAAGTCACTAACGGTAAGGCCAGATAACCCCTCCGATTCATACAAGCCAATTTGTTGATATTACAAGAATACGAATGGGAACTTTGCAATAACGGAAATACAGAATTGCACCTTATAATTTTGGTGGACACAATCTTGAACTCTTCAGGTATTTCTTGTTTGCACAGTGGACAGCTACGCTCCTCTGCAATCCACTGGGAAATGCAGGGAAGGCATATCACGTGACTGCACGGCATTTTGACAGGGTCCTTTCCAGATAGACCTTCCAGGCACACGGGGCAGTTAGTGACACCATAGCTGTGGAAACGAGTTTCAAATTGAGTAATGAAGACAACTGCAACTGCACTGGCAAAACACCTTGCAACCACAATTGAGGAAGGTTAACGCGCGACAGTTAACCCTTTCCTAGATTTTACTCTGACTGACGCCAGACGATTTACTCGTCAAAGGGACACCTCTCAAACAATCAATCAATCAATCAATCAATCAATCAATCAATCAATCAATCAATCAATCAATCAGTCATCAGTCAGTCAATCAATCAATCAATCAATCAATCAATCTTTACTTATAGAGGGTAACTCATAAACTTGTGGCCCTCTTAATTAATGATATAAATTAAATGGAATATATACAAAATTACAATAGAAAAGCTAATCTACATGTACATTTTACTTACAATTCTTACAATTGCAATTCCACCTCCAATCAGACTTAATTTAAGATTTTAGTTCCTTAGGGGTTTAAGGGTTAATAATCGACCAAATGTCAGACTCGACTTGAAGTTTGATTGCTAAGACCTGTGAACCTGAGAGTGACTAGAAAAAGGTACACAATCATATTAGCCACCTACCAGGAGCCTACTGATATTTTCAGTCTATTTTGCTGACGATATTTTTTTGAGAAATGTCTGTGATATTTTTTTGAGAAATGTCTGTGATAATATTACAGTAGAAGAATTTGAAATCAATGACTAGGAGTGAGAGGGAAAAAGATTTCTGGTCATTTTTACGATTATTGCAATTATCATATACCCCCAGCAACTTATTCTCCGTAGAGTCGGGAACGGGAAAAAACACGCTCCTTAACTTACAGTACGGACCTCGAACTCGGTTAGTAAGAGGTATTCATGAAAGAATTGATAAAATATTCTTTGAAAGGGATATCTTACCTTGTGTATCGT